>JAQIUQ010000629.1:0-163195 GCA_030378365.1 Hybognathus amarus
AACATCCCACCCCTCCTGTGATCCATGGTTTGACTGTAGGCTGGTTATTCAGAGCCAGTGAGCAACGGACTTTTAAAAAAAATATATAAAAAAAACTGCGTTAACGTGCGTTAAAAAAATTATCGGCATTAATTAATAAATGCGTTAACGCGATAATAACGCGTTAACTTGCCCAGCCCTTAATTATTTATTTTCAATTGTTTATTATCAATAAATGAGCTTGCAACCTTTGAAAACTAAAACCACTCAGCGAATTTTTCAAAAATCATCAAATTGCAACAAAGCACTATCCTCTATCCGATAACCAGTGAGCCGATAGGCATGGAGATGATAAAGAAGAAAAAGACGAGCACTAAGGGGGACCTTTAATGTAGCAACATATTTATAATACATTTTAAGCATGTGTATCTACTGTTAGTATTAGTAGGACCTATACTTTTTTATTATAGCCTGTAACCGTACGTTCACACCGCCGCGGGCGAGAGCGGCAAAATTCGCTCTTGCCGCTCTGTCATGACGCCGTGGAAAGATTCGTGGATGCTCTGATGCTCTGACGTAGATCGAATGCGTGACTTTTTTAAAACGGTATTTAAAGGGGCCACAAAGCAAACAAGCATGTCGGTCGTTATTTTTGCAGAAAATTGATCGATGGAAATAACTTTAAAATTATAGTGACATGTTTGCTAATGAAATAAACAAATTAAAAGCCATATGTGTGTGGTGTGGCTTTTGTGTTCATGGTTAAGTGCTATTATAATTTGCATTCCCGCTGAAAAAAGTGTTCTAGCACGAAAATCTTGCCTATAAATAGTGCTGCGCGCCCTCTTATCAAATTCAAATGATCAACCTCCTCTATTTTGCTTGGGAACTAATGTGGCCGGAACCAAAGTTTACAGGACTGCGTTCTCTGGAATTCTCTCAAACGGAACACTTCTACATTCCGATTGGTTGCCGCTGGTTGCCGCCGAACCGCGTCATTGCTCATTAACATAAAGTTGAACTGATTTCAACTTTCCTCGCCGCTCTCACCGTCCAAGACGCGCCGGGCCGCCCTCGCCGGAGCCGCCGCGGCTCTCAATGAAAATGAATGACTTCCGGCCACTTTGCACGCTCTCGCCGCGGCGGTGTGAACGTACGGTAATGATTAATACTTTATGAAAAAAAAAAAATATATATATATAATATATCATTTTTAGACACAAAATAGCATAACTAGAAGCCATTTGAAAAAAAAAAAAAAAAACACACAAGGCTACGTCTGGAATTATACATGCAAATACATTTAAAATGTACAATTATTAAATTTTAGCCTACTTACAGGTTGTGGCCTAACAACTGCTGCCTCTTGTTTTAAAGTTGGAACTGCTTCATGTTTTAGTAACAGTTTCTTGTTGAATTCGGTGTTGAATTCGTGGAGATTCTGGAAGCTGTCTTCCCTAAAATGCGCAGCACAGAGAGCTAAATTACGATCATTAATTTGAGGAACATAATCAAACATAAATTGTATCCATTGTTGACGAAGTACAGCTCGAACACAGAAGACCTGACAGCTGTGTGAACATAACACATCTCAGACGAGCCAAAGAAATATGATCATGCCATTTCTTGCGTATTCCAGAGGGAGTGGTTGATGCAAATGTATGGGTTAGTGACATTTAAAAACCCAGCTGTAGTCCCAATCGAGTCGTTTTTGTAGGCAATATACTTCCTGATTTTTAAAAGACGATATCTCTGCTTACAATGAACTTTCAGCGCTGCAACTTTACAGATACTGTTCAAGCACTAACAGCAACATTACACACTATTTAAAATAAAAAAGTGAAATCGCAGTCAACCCCTCCTTTAAAAATGCCACAGAACCAGAGTGTTCATACTTTTCTGGAACTTATGCTACAAACGGCTAGCCTGGTCCCACCAGACTCTCGTACATTTAATTTGTACACAGAGTCTGGCATCGCTCCGTTGACAAGCGTTAACTTCCTTGAAGGTGGGTACTCTGTTGAAGTGTATAACTATTGGATCTGCCCAGAGTCACTCTGGATCTGCCATAACCAATTGTTTGGCCGTGACGTATGACGGCTCAAACTAGCTCACAACATCAACATCATCGTTCTCAGCTACTCCTTCTGTTCGCTGATTGGCCCAGTAAAATTTTTACATTTTTATTCCTTTCGTAGAACACAACATTTTTGAAGAAAATCTATGAAGAATGTTCATGCTGCTCTTTGCCATATAATGAATGTAACATGGTACTCAGGAGTAAAGCAGCGAAAAAACTTCAAAGAAGTAAAACTTGTGTGCTATAGTTTAAGTATGCTGTGCATTATTATTAAGCATTATTTGTTTTTCAATAGTTGTTCAATAGTTGACTTCTTGCTCTTCACCTCTACTCTCAAATGTATTCACATATTCAAATGGTGTGTTAGGATCACATGAGAACAAATTCACTTGTCACAACGTGTCTTCACACACCATATCTAAATATGGCGAGAGGGTAATATGATATTTAATATGATAATGTGATATTTTAAGATGTATTTTGGTCCTTTTGAGGTTGAAAACCCTTGGTTACTTTCATTATGTAAAATAACACCTTGGGAATTCTGCTTAACCTATTCAGTAACACTTTACTTAAAGCCTTTAATACAATAATTTTAATGCATTCATGATTACCATGTAATGCACAATATAATGCATTGTATGGTCTCTGAATAATATTAACCACAGATGTTATGCATTACAATACTAATTTACTATTTTTCCACCTGTTTAACACATGTAAAGTACTTTATTACTTTATTATTATTTTAACAGTAGTGTGTTATTTGATATTTTAATTAATTTAAAATATTTTAAAAGTGCTGATTTTCAATCCCGTAACAAATGTGTCATTACATCCACAACAGTACACTAAAGATGATAGATGCAATTATGGAATTATATATAAAGATCTATGTAATGCCTATTTGGTTGAAAAATGACTACTTAGCTATGCATTGATCATGCAATTAAATGTTCTAAAACATTACATTCAGTTTGCAAGTATATTCTTTAAAGTATATTATTTAATTAATAAGTACTCTTTTTTTAAAGCTACACTGTGTGATTTTTACCCCCAACTAGCAGTGAAAAGGTATATTACCATCCAGTGAATATTAGTTTCTGTTCCTCTCAATTCCGACTTTGTTTTAACTCCTACGATGGCCAATGTAGTCCAAGATTAAAATGGCTTTCAGTTCGACCTCATCCATGAGTGTTAACTCAAACGTAAATGCGAAAGGCGAAGCTTGAATTAACAGGTATGTCCCTCTTTGGCTAATGTACATTCAAGATGGAGGGGCAACATTGCAGACCGACATTAGAACCCCTTACCCGTATGTATTTTCAATGGCATAATATTATACACTCACGAGAATACTTTATTACTTGAACGAAGTAAATATACATTAATGAGCACATATATTTTTGAAAGAACTAAGTGTTTTAGCTAAGAATAAACTAAAAGAGTTACACAGTGTAGCTTTAAGTATGCCAAAGTGTATTTCTTCTTCACAAGAAATTTGTTTAATAAAAATTTGCATGTAAGATATATTAGGTCAGTATTAATGTCCTGATAGTTGGACAGAGATAAGTACTATCGTCTTTAAAATAGAAGCAACTGCCTTTCCTCCACCTCAAAGCTATCATTTGTACACCACATTCACACTTCTGAGTAAATCCATTCAGTGACAAGAGGCCAGGATCTTGGCATCGGTCCCTTACCCTACACTACAGTAAAATGCTGCGGACATAAGCCAGTTACTTGAGTGTGTTGGCACCTACTCACAGCCCCGTCTGTCTTCCCACCTCTACAACTTGCCACCCCCAACCAAAGCAGCCAGGCACAGGAGGATTCTGTATGCGTTGACACAATCTCCCAGAGTGCTTCTCTTGCGAATAATAATACGGATGGTCTAATGCACGGGAGTGGCGAGGGGGGCATGACCTCGCTGCAGTCTGAGTGACAAGTAGGCAATCTGCAACAGATGTCCCAGGTCACGCACCATTGAAATACTGCCTGATCAATAATGGCAATGAGAGGTAACGGTTAGGAGGGCTGCCTATCAATAGGAAGGGTTAACAGCCTCCCAATGCTGAGGGCAGAGGAACAACTCACATAAATCAATCTTGTCATTCAGGTTGGGCTGTCTCTCTGAGTCTTTGGTAATCTGGAGATGAGATGAGGCAGGTGGGGTTGTCCACCCCCACAGTGGAGTGATGTGTTTGCGCAATATGGGATGAGGCTTCCAGGAAGTGCCTCTTGAAGGGAAAGAGAAATCAGGTCGAACTACATTGAGCAAGATGACTACAAGCAGATTGCTTTCTCGAAATTTGAATGCATTATATATCTACTGTAATAGCATATTTATGGCATTTCAGCCTCACCATACTAGTGTCAACACAGTGAGGTGCATATTCATGCATTTGCCTAAATAGTACAACCAAACATTTAAGGTGCTTTTCCACCAATAACAGAATTAAATCTTTCAAATAGAGAAAATGAAAGTGCAATTATATTATCATTTGCGTGAAATAAGGCTCAAAAGTAGATAAAAAAATATGTTTGCAATTATATAGCCTCTAATAACATCAAATTCAGAAACTGAGAAAATACAAGTGTGGACTAATGCTAGTTTTGCTTTGATTCATTTTGTCACTTTGCAAACTCCATGCAAAAAGAACAAAAAATAAATAATAAAAATAATAATATCAAATTGAGCCGAATGTTGTACATTTCTAATAATGTAAGAAGAGATACCTAAAATACGTTGCACAGCAACAAAGGTGTTTTAACAACAAAACACATCCACTTTTTTATTTGACAATCGGAATATCAGATCACGATACAGCTAGAAAATTGTCTCGCATCTCAATGGGAACCATAAAGTGATACTACGATCAATAAAGTTCGGATCGCCTTTAAATTTTTGGTTACACTTTATTTCAATAGTCACTTTAGACATTCTACTAACTATAAGTAACTTTTCAACTACATGTCAACTAAGTGTCATCAGAGTATTAGTAAGCTGTAGTAGACTGTCAGTAAACTGTTAGGTTAGGGTTAGGTGTTAGGGTTCAGGTAAGGAGAACAAGTTGACTTGTAGTTGCTAAGTTACTTACAGTCAGTTGAATGTCTGTTGGGGGACCAACAAAATAAAGTGTTAGCAGATATTAAGCTGACAGTCTACTAATACTCTAATGATAGTTAGTTGACATGTAGCAGCAAAGTTACTTAATAGTTAGTTGAATGTCTAAAGTGGACTATCAAAATAAAGTGTTACCAATTTTTTTTTTACTTTCGTGTGAAAAGGTTAAGTAGGGCTTACGTTTAAATGTGTCTTTGTTTTGTTTTGAGTGTATGGTCAATAAATAAAGAAATTAAAAAGATTGGCACAAAACCTGTTTGTTGAGCCCCACTTGTCTCTAAACCCCATCAGTGGGTCGCACCCAGCGCCACACTTTGAGAAACAGCTAACTTAGCAATGGGGTACCTCCGTTTGGTCTGGATTTTTCCTTTTTGGTGTCGAACCAACAATGAAAAGTCGTCTGCCTTTCAAAGTCCTTTCCATCTTTCCATCTGTTAGCATGCACGGTCAGCTTTCTCCTCAAACCATTCATCCCAGCGACTGTGCAACATAGTAAACTATCCATAAACTATCTTTCTCTCCCTTTCATTATCATCAACATACACAGCAAATTACACAAAACACTCATTACAACTAACAGTAAACAAATATATACACACCTTTTCAGAGGGGGCTGGTAAACTGGTAAACTTTATCCATAAAACGACTTGATGAGCTGCTCTCTTTTTGTGCAAAAGTACGTTACATTGCCCCGAATCTGAGAAGCGGCTTGTTCTGAGACAGTGCTTATGATTTAAGGGGATTTTTTTTTATCATTTTAGGCTTATTTTGTGTACACACACTGACAACACACACATTTGTACAAACGCCATAGGTGCCCTTTCAATAGTACCACCTCGGTTGAGGTTCCAAGTGAGCCGTACAGTACTAAACTGTGACCTGTAAACCCTGCATGTGTCACTGTTGGTCGGAGAGAATCGTCACTACCAGAGTAATTGGATTTACAACACGACACACAAACTTCTTCTTGCATTGAAAAACCTCCAATTGCTGAGGATCAAGAACACCATTCCATTGATATGCTCCATTGCTCCTGTGTTGTGGGATTGTTTGTGTCACGTTTTAAGATAATGTGACGGCAGTAGAGGTGGCACAACTATGATGATCAGTCTATAATCCCACCCACATTGAAGCGGTACTAAAACTGCTATTGAAAAGCAAACCAAGCTGTAGCATGCTGTGATAAAGTGCCATTAGTATGACCTGCTTAAAGCTTTAGCTGTTTATTTTTGACTGTTTGACTGAACAATGAAGAATGAGGGAGTGTTTGCAAAACCTGTTTAAAAACCATCATTGGGGTAGTATTATTGCTCATACTTAGGTTTAGGGATTTGAACAAACCCCTAATCCTATGAAATAAAATACAGGGTTCAAGGCTATGAATGAAACCTCAAATCACTGGACTTGTCAAACTATACTATTCATTTTGCAGTTGGTCTTTCGCAAGTTGGAAAAAGTTAAAAGGTAAAAGTGATCTTAGCCAAATCTATGGGCCAAAATATCATATTGTCGTTGGGTTTTTTTGTGGACTGTAGATAACACCTAGTCATGTCCTTAAAAATCCCATCAGCTCCTAACACCAGGCGAGTAAAGAGCACTCATTTATTCACCATGATAAGCTGCAGGATATCCCATGCCTTATTTTAAGACACTGACAACACAGGTTATATTACCTATACCTCATCTCTTTACATTTAGCATGTCTGTTTACTTTCAACTCTTGTTCTGTGGAAACCTAAGTGGTGATGTAAGACATATGACAGAATCACTAGACCGATAGAGAATGCTCGCTACCCGGGAAGGTCTCTGCATGCTTCATTGCCTAGTTAGCTCCTCTCTGTAAGCTGGGATTCTGTTCAGTTGTAACCTTCAGTTCTTTGAACATGATGAATGTTGGGATGGGGGGTGAGGGGTGGGTTGGGTGTCCGCTGTATGAGAAAGGGGAGATGATTTACTGCGTTCTGATGCCCTCTACCTGAAGAGAGAATAGAACCCAGAATGTGTGTTTTTGAACCTACATGCATGAATATGGCATATTGCACGATTTGGATGAGCAGAACAGGAATGGCCAGCTAACAGTTCTTGAACTATTATTAAAATACATTTGTCACAGTATTTATTAATCTTTGTTATTGTTAGTTAATAAAAATGCAGCTGTCCATTGTTTGTTTATGTTTTTCTGGGCCCTGACATTGTGCTTATTTCTGTTACTTATCACATTTTCATGGCAAAAGTCTGATTACATTCTATTCAGCAAAAACTCTGCTACAATAGTATGTGAGCAGCATGTATGTGCAACCCAGGTAGGGTTATTATTATGATTATTGCTGTGCTAATACCAGAATGCTGGGTAAAATAAAGTTATTATTGAGTAAATAATATTTAATTCATGATAAGTTAATTTGGAACTAATGCAATGTATGTATACCATTTATGTTTATGAGCATGTGATATTATGTTCAATCAAGAGATACATTTTCAAGTACTGTTTCTTTAAGAATTACATTTGACATTTAAATTTGTATGTTATGCACTTACTGATAATATGGTTTTGCCTAGCAAGATCACTCGTTCACAAGTCATTTGTAGCGCTGAGTTCAGTCATTAGTGTGAGAATGCGACGGATAAACAGACAGTTAAGTACACTTGGACAGTCAAGTAAACTAACATTTATTTCCATTTGACAAGGATTTCTGGATCGACAAAGACCCAGATAGCATTCTAAATCCTTGCATGATTTAGAATACCTTTGGCGTTTGTGTTAGACGATCAGCACAATATCGTCACAAGAGAGAGTGTGTTCGAGTTTCTGAGGAGCAGTTTGAGGAAGACGTCACTAATCGAAGAGGAATCGTTGACCTTGTTTTGTTTTATTTACTCAATAGAGTGAAGAGGGCATTTGTTGTTTCAGGTCCCAACGATCACTAGCAATGTCCAGGCCTTCAAATGAGAGGGATTGTGTGTGTGTGTGTGTGTGTGGCCACTAAAAGATATAGTTTCACATATTGGTTTTGAAACATATTTTGTATTGATGTTATTGGTTTATTTGAGGTACAAAGAAAGAATAGCGATTCATCATTTGAGTTTGTCATTTTATTTGTTTATTATCTGTTGATTTAAATCAACAAAACTAAAACAGTGAAACACTTTATGAACCTGGTGCATCGTTCTGGTCACATTCAGGGCATAGGTGGCGCTACACAATTTGGGGACTCGATCCAGAATCCATATTCTCTCCCTGGAATCCTAAAACTTAAGATTAAGAGTTAAATATAAGATAGAGGGGAATTACTGATCTTTCCACAAATCAGAATGGGATTTAAGAGTGATTCACATTTGTCTGTGACTTTCAAACTAGTGAAAGGAAGCCGTGATTGAGGAAAGTCATGCTGTATATATGCTATGTTAATGGGAGTACCTGCAGCAACGTGACGTGGCATGTATTAAAGAAGCTGTCCAAACGTCTTGATTACTTATGTAGTAACCCCTAGTTCCCTGCGTCAAACGCTGTGGAACACCCCTGCATGAGTGCGTTCTGGAGCATGTATGGAATCAGTCCAATGGCGAGACAGTACATCATAGGCGGGTGATGTCATTGATCAGGAAACGACCAGAAAGCACCCCAGAATCACAACCGCGTCAGATTCTGATAGCCTGAAGCAAGTTGATCACGAGCATGCCGGTAGTATGGCAGGGAGATGCTGCAACTCATTACCCATCAGGGAACTATGGTTACATACGTAACCGAGCTGTTCCCTTTCAAGGGTACTCGAGCTGCCTCAAATGCTGTGGGAATGCTAATACCCATGTCGCCATAAGAGCAAGTGTCCGTAGTGTCAAGTCAAACCGGACATTCAGACGAAAGCACCTGCGGCCCTGTGCCCCAGGAGTGAAGCTGAGTCAAGGTCATAAAACCTAATGATTGTGTGCAGTGAGGACCAGCCTGCCGCCTCACAAACATCATGGAGGGAAACTCCTGACAGTAGAGCTTTAGAAGCAGCCATAATCCTGGTTGAGTGAGCTCAAACACCGAATGGTGAGGGCTGACCAGCCGACTCGTAAGCAAGTAAGATGGCCTCGACCACCCACTTGCTCATCCTCTGCTAAAAGGCAGGGCGCCCTTTCTTAGGTGGCCTGAAACATACGAACAGTTGTTCCGATTTCCCCCACAGGGCAGCTCTGTGGACATAAGCATCTAAGGCCCACAAAGGGAAGAGCAGATTAATTTTCTCCTGGTCCGACATCAGAAAGGGAGGAGGACAGAAGGCCTCATAACATTAGTACGAACCTTGGGAATGTAGCCCGGTCTAGGGTGGAGAAAAGCCTTTACCATACCAAGCAAAAATTCCAGGCACGAGGGAGAAACAGAGAGTGCTTGAATATCTCCAATTATCTTGAGAAAAGATATAGCAAGGAAAAAGATAGTCTTTAGAGTAAAGAATTTCTCAGAAACTTCTTCAATGGGCTCAAAGTAGCCAGGGAGTGACCTTCTAATGGCCTCAGCCTCGAAGTACCACGAAGAAATCAAGTTATTAGTGGGTGTTTCCCCAAAGATATCTCCACTTTAAAGGGACGTGGTAAGCAGCCAGTGCCACCACGTAAACCTTTAGTGTGGAGGGAATAACCAGAAACGTTCCTGCAGGAACTCCAGCACTGCACCCACTGGGCAGTTAAAAAGCCAGTTCATGACCCCTTAACATGGCAATGGAAGTAATCATTGGGGCATCAAGATGGGTAGCAGGAGGAGAGTGATTGGCTTCTGGGATGCGACTACCACCAATCAGAGCATACATGGATGACATGACTACTATGACTACAACAGTAGCCTGCACTAATTGGTTATTGGGGAAGTTAACAGATAATATTGAATGGCACAAATTTAATTTAAGCCCTCTAAATCAAGAAGCATCTCGATAGTTAAAGGAAAGGTAGAAGAAAAGACATCCTTCATTAATGGTGAGGCAATACCAACAGTTTCGGAGAAGCCAGTAAAGTGTCTTGGGAGATGGTACTATGGGGATCTAAAGGACAGAGTTTGAGTGGGAGAAGTTCAGACGTCAAGCAGTGGAAGGGTTGAAGACCATAAACAGCTGTGCTCTATCAGGCAAACTAAAACTCTGGTGCTTTCAGTTTTTTCTACTACCAAGGTTGCTATTGCTGTGGCTGGTTGAAGTTCATACATCAGGAAATGGTTGGGAGTTCCATGCTGCCTCAGCAGTAAAGGAATATTGCAGCTGCCAGTCTCTGCTTTAACTGAGGAGTTTGAGTGTGCCAAGGTCAGACTAAAATTGACCTTAGTAGAGTCACACGACAAATGTGTAAGGGAGGCAGCCCCTGTGTTAAAAACTTGTAGAAAGTGGTCAGCAAAGAAATCTGTTGTAGAGGCAAAGGCTGCCCTTCAAAATGGGGATATTGTGGGAGCATGTACAGCATGGAAGAGGGGGTGTGGGGGTCAGTTTAGCTCCTCCTGAAATGGCACAAGGTAGGCCCAGCTCAAAGGAGGAAGCTGGTAGTCAACGAGGTGCGAAAGCAGGAGGTGAGGATGAGGTGTAAAAAGGCCATTTCCCAGGCCAAGCAGAGAAAGGGGATGAGATGGGAGAGTGTGGAAGAGAATAGGATCAGTTTCCTTATCAGGTTAACATATGATGTTCTCCCATCACCACAGAACCTAAACCTCTGTGTAGGAGAGGATCCCTCTTGTCCTTTGTGTTCATCACCTGCCACATTAAGGCACATTTTGACAGGATGTAAGGTGGTTCTTAGCCAAAGTCGGTTTACTTGGTGACATGACCAAGTACTGTGGTGTTTGGCTTTAGCATTGGAAGGCAAGCGGAGTATGACCAATAAGTTGCGTTAGATGAGGCATATGAGAGGAAGAAACTGCGGTATGCTCATCTGGCCGCTGAAGCAGAAAAGAGAGGATAGAGAGTCCAGGTTTATCCAGTGGAAGTGGGTTGTCAAGGATTTGTGGCATACTCTACAACCCGGTTCCTTAGAGACGTCGGATTCGGTGGCCAAGAGTTGCCGTTGCCACTGAAACTGCTTTAGCGCAACAGTGGGGCTCAACAGCCTTAGTCAAACGTGTTGGTACGTATGGTTGGGTTGAGGAGAGATTGTGGTTAGGTCACATGTGAACTACAAGGAAGGAGAAACCTCAGCAGCAGGAGGGATGCAGAGTCACTGTCGAGCCCTCTCTGAGGTGTCGTGGGCTAGTCGACAAAACGCTGAGAACGGAAGGTGCCCACTTGAAGACCCTAGAGATGTCCCCTACTCTGTTCAATCCAGACGGTTGTGTTGCTGGTCTACTGACCATACTGTAGTTTCAGCCATTGTATGCGCTGCACGCGCCAAGCACACTGCAGCCGTTAAAGCCAGACAGAAGGGGAGTCACACGACCATATGGAAAGAAGTGTAAATAGTTGAAGAAGCATAGTTTACTGTAAAGCTACATCTTAGTTTACTGGTTTAATTTGAAGTTTATTGAACATATTTTGAGATTGAGACATTTATTTATCAATTTATTTTATTTGGACTGTATAAATAAACTTAACTGTTCATTTTTGTTATACTTACCTCCTTGTGTTGATTGAAGTCATTATACAGTGACATTGCCTAGCTGAAATAGGGGAGAAGATAGCATTAGTGCATAGTCGAGAGACACTTTAAGAACCCTGTGCGTCACTCTGGTCACGGTCAGAGAATAGGGAAAGCTTCAAATTAATTAGTACATAGTTTTGAGAAAATTGCGTTTATCCGTGATAAGTGAAATATATATTTTTACTGAAATAAGGCCATAAATCCCATACTGAATATTTGTTCACAAGACTTGGAAACTGGATCTTTTAGCCTAGAATTTGACATCGCCTGCGGCTGGCTAAATGCAACACTAATAACTTTTGTGTTCATGGTGTTTGCATACTTTACCAAAGCTATAGTGAAATAAATGCAATATTTGTCAAATACACAGACGTTTCAGATACATTTCCATTTAATACTTTATGTACTGCTAAATACAGAGTATTTTTGTTCAACACAAGCCTATAACACAAGCCTATACTATTTAAAGGGGTCATGAACTGGCTTTTTAATTCTTATTATATTGTTGTCTGAGGTTACCTTATGACGTTCGCTTGGTTTTCACATTCAAAAACATCAAAATGAATAAGTAATGGGCTATTTTGTACCCTAGTTTTGAGCCTAGCTGAAAAACACTGTTTTTATGGGCGTCTCACACTGAAGACTTGGGGCCACTGCTGTGAGTGGATAACAGATTTGCATCTGACAAAGAGTTTCAACTCACCCGCCGATGCAATTCGGGAAAATTGTTTTGAAAACGTCCAATGTTGTAAAATGGCAACCGGAATGATTCACCCATACAGTAGGTGGACAACCAGAATTACACTTACCGCCGCGGCAAGTGCCGTGGTAAATCCACCGCGGCAATAATAAACCAGCCGTATTTCAAAGTCAGTTGCGAAATGACCACCAGGTGGCGCAAAGGGACATTTAGCAAAAGCAAAACATAATTATGTAAAAGTAGCCTACATTTTAAATAGAATATAGCTTTAACTAGAATATAAACTTCTATAGCAGAATATTTTATTAATCAAAAGTTAAAATAGGCCTATCTCGCAGTCAGCAAAAATAAATTGGGTGCTTTCAATGACGCTATTGAGGAATGCGAAGATTGAAGAGCGCTTCTTTGGCGCGGGCACACTGACTGCTGAACAACCAAACTTCTGGGCATTTCTCAGTGAGAAAAGTTTTGGTCGAGTGGTAGAACTTTGGTTCAATCATTTTGATGAAGCTGTTTCAAATCCTGCATAAACATGTATTAAAATTACATTGCATTTCCATTTTACATTAAGGAACAAATCTCTTCCAACAGATTGACTTAATTTACATCTTCAAAAGCAGTTATGTTAAAAAAAAAAGAAAATAAAACTTAATGGTATTCCATGTAGATTAAAAAAAAAACATAACCAAGCTAAGCAAGTTGCAATTTGCCACAGTAATCAATGCTATAATTAGCCTAAATAGACAATATCAAATATGTGTGTGTATATATATATATATATATATATATATATATATTTATATATGCAACATGCACGTGTTAAACAACAAATAGCCAAATAAAATCTGAACCAATGCTTCTGCTCCTGTATTGAGACATAACTTGCAGCGCGTTTCAGTGGCCTTAATACATTGATCGACAAACGCGGCTGTCAGGAGCCAATCAGAGTCTTCATACGTCACCGCACCAAGATCCCTGTCCCCAGATTATTAATCACCTGCACCTGTTTCCAATCCGCACTCATTGTCCCAGCCAGCATAAAAACCCCGGTTCTACAGTCATTCCCCGTCAAGCCTCCAACAGGAAGAGACCAACAACCGTTCTCTCTGCTTCCTTCCCGAATCATCATCTGCCTAGAACATAAAGTATACTCACCTGAAATCTGCTAACCTGTGTGTTCCTGTTCCGATGTTCCCAGAATCCGCTCCTCGGTTCCTGTTTCCTGAGTCCTGGATCCAGTGTTGAGTCCCGTTCTCCTCCGGATGATCTAAACAAGAGAAGCAAGCGAGTATTACTGAACTGGTTAATTCGCCTTTGAAAGCACCAAAAGGAATCTACTTACTTGGAGTTCTCTCTGGGTCTCGTCTACCCACAGACGATCTAGAAGAGGGAAGACGGAGAGTCAGTGCAAGTATCCACAGTCACGAAATTCCTTATCAAGAGGATTCACTCACCTGGGAAACTCCTGCCATGAATCCTCTTCACAAGCACCATTGAGCACCTGAAAATCTGAACTCTTACCTGTTCTTTTAAATAAAGAAAAGTGTATATTCATCACTTACCTCTGTGTTCGCGTCTGAATCCTGACAGCGGCAGTGCTCACTTGATTTTTTTTTTTTCTCATAACAGCTAAAATAAAATCATCTTTTAAAACTGTAAAAGGTCTGCTTTTTCATGTAAAGTAGCTCAGGCCTACATTCACAATAGGCTAACGACAAAAGTATTGTTGCTCATTTGAGCGAACACACACTGCAAAAATAAATGTTTGGGCTCCTCCATGACCGTGTATGAAGACATGGCCGAGTGGTAGAATATAGGCCTACGGTTCTACCATTACAAAGGCATAGGTTCGAAGTCCGATCAAATATGGACTATTGTAATTATATTGTATGTAGGCTATTAATGCAGAAAGATATGTTCTAAAAACCTAAACCTCTGTGTCAGGAGAGGATCCTCTTGTCCTTTGTGTTCATCACCTGCCACATTAAGGCACATTTTGACAGGATGTAAGGTGGTTCTTAGCCAAAGTCGGTTACTTGGTGACATGACCAAGTACTGTGGTGTTTGGCTTTAGCATTGGAAGGCAAGCGGAGTATGACCAATAAGTTGCGTTAGATGAGGCATATGAGAGGAAGAAACTGCGGTATGCTCATCTGGCCGCTGAAGCAGAAAAGAGAGGATAGAGAGTCCAGGTTTATCCAGTGGAAGTGGGTTGTCAAGGATTTGTGGCATACTCTACAACCCGGTTCCTTAGAGACGTCGGATTGATGGCCAAGAGTTGCCATTGCCACTGAAACTGCTTTAGCGCAACAGTGGGGCTCAACAGCCTTAGTCAAACGTGTTGGTACGTATGGTTGGGGTTGAGGAGAGACTGTTTTTATGGGCGTCTCACACTGAAGACTTGGGGCCACTGCTGTGAGTGGATAACAGATTTGCATCTGACAAAGAGTTTCAACTCACCCGCCGATGCAATTCGGGAAAATTGTTTTGAAAACGTCCAATGTTGTAAAATGGCAACCGGAATGATTCACCCATACAGTAGGTGGACAACCAGAATTACACTTACCGCCGCGGCAAGTGCCGTGGTAAATCCACCGCGGCAATAATAAACCAGCCGTATTTCAAAGTCAGTTGCGAAATGACCACCAGGTGGCGCAAAGGGACATTTAGCAAAAGCAAAACATAATTATGTAAAAGTAGCCTACATTTTAAATAGAATATAGCTTTAACTAGAATATAAACTTCTATAGCAGAATATTTTATTAATCAAAAGTTAAAATAGGCCTATCTCGCAGTCAGCAAAAATAAATTGGGTGCTTTCAATGACGCTATTGAGGAATGCGAAGATTGAAGAGCGCTTCTTTGGCGCGGGCACACTGACTGCTGAACAACCAAACTTCTGGGCATTTCTCAGTGAGAAAAGTTTTGGTCGAGTGGTAGAACTTTGGTTCAATCATTTTGATGAAGCTGTTTCAAATCCTGCATAAACATGTATTAAAATTACATTGCATTTCCATTTTACATTAAGGAACAAATCTCTTCCAACAGATTGACTTAATTTACATCTTCAAAAGCAGTTATGTTAAAAAAAAAAGAAAATAAAACTTAATGGTATTCCATGTAGATTAAAAAAAAACATAACCAAGCTAAGCAAGTTGCAATTTGCCACAGTAATCAATGCTATAATTAGCCTAAATAGACAATATCAAATATGTGTGTATGAAAAATATATATATATATATATATATATATAATATATATATATATATGCAACATAAAAGCATCAGGTTTAAACAACAAATAGCCAAATAAAATCTGAACCAATGCTTCTGCTCCTGTATTGAGACATAACTTGCAGCGCGTTTCAGTGGCCTTAATACATTGATCGACAAACGCGGCTGTCAGGAGCCAATCAGAGTCTTCATACGTCACCGCACCAAGATCCCTGTCCCCAGATTATTAATCACCTGCACCTGTTTCCAATCCGCACTCATTGTCCCAGCCAGCATAAAAACCCCGGTTCTACAGTCATTCCCCGTCAAGCCTCCAACAGGAAGAGACCAACAACCGTCTCTCTGCTTCCTTCCCGAATCATCATCTGCCTAGAACATAAAGTATACTCACCTGAAATCTGCTAACCTGTGTGTTCCTGTTCCGATGTTCCCAGAATCCGCTCTCTTCGGTTCCTGTTTCCTGAGTCCTGGATCCAGTGTTGAGTCCCGTTCTCCTCCGGATGATCTAAACAAGAGAAGCAAGCGAGTATTACTGAACTGGTTAATTCGCCTTTGAAAGCACCAAAAGGAATCTACTTACTTGGAGTTCTCTCTGGGTCTCGTCTACCCACAGACGATCTAGAAGAGGGAAGACGGAGAGTCAGTGCAAGTATCCACAGTCACGAAATTCCTTATCAAGAGGATTCACTCACCTGGGAAACTCCTGCCATGAATCCTCTTCACAAGCACCATTGAGCACCTGAAAATCTGAACTCTTACCTGTTCTTTTAAATAAAGAAAAGTGTATATTCATCACTTACCTCTGTGTTCGCGTCTGAATCCTGACAGCGGCAGTGCTCACTTGATTTTTTTTTCTCATAACAGCTAAAATAAAATCATCTTTTAAAACTGTAAAAGGTCTGCTTTTTCATGTAAAGTAGCTCAGGCCTACATTCACAATAGGCTAACGACAAAAGTATTGTTGCTCATTTGAGCGAACACACACTGCAAAAATAAATGTTTGGGCTCTCCATGACCGTGTATGAAGACATGGCCGAGTGGTAGAATATAGGCCTACGGTTCTACCATTACAAAGGCATAGGTTCGAAGTCCAATCAAATATGGACTATTGTAATTATATTGTATGTAGGCTATTAATGCAGAAAGATATGTTCTAAAACTCTGTTACACCATTTTTTTGCTTATATTTATAAAATAAAATTGCCATGCATTTCCATTTTACACTAAGGAACAAATCTCTTCCAACAGATTGACTGAATGTACATCTTCAAAAGCAGTTATGTAAAAAAAATAGAAAAATAAAACTTGGGGTTCCATGTAGAATAAAAAAAAACATAACCAAGCTAAGATTTGCTGGTGGGGTATTTCCCCTCCACAGTAATCAATGTTATAATTAGCCTAAATAGACAATATCAAATATATATATATATATATAGGGCCTATTCTAAAATCGGGTTTTATTCTGGCATGTTGAATCATGTAAAAAACAAAAACAAAAAAAAAACGTTTTTATACTTGTCCGGACCGCTGGAAGGAAATACCTTATACCTTATAGAGACGCAATTTCGCAAAGTAGCCTAATGTTAAGTATTCAATTCAGTCAAGTTTATTAATCCACAAGGGGCAATTAGTTTTAGAGCAGCATGTTTGCAACAATAACAGAGTAAAACAGAATGTAAGTGTGCTTATGAAAACATCAAAATGTTTCTCAGTTGTGTGTGCGTCACATTTTAAATGTTTTAGGATGTAACACCACATTCAAATGGAAATATGCGCCCTCCCCCACTTGAAAGGCCGTGTGTCCACCAAAGCGTTTTTCCACACACGTGACGTATGTTTTCAATTGTTTTCAATGGGAGTGCCGCGTTTTTAAACGCCATGAGTGTACTCAAAGCAGCTCCTGAGATTAGGCTGGCGTTTTTAGTATGTTGTTTTTTCTTCGAACAATTCAAGAACAATATATAGGCTACAAATTAAACATGTTTTTTTTTTTGTAAAACTTTAAAACTGGCCTTTACTTTTCTTGACGATTCCTCTGTAGTTTTCGTTGGAAGGCATTCAATTGCTCCAAAAACACTAACATTAGTAACATTACTGCACTTTATCAAAACTGGTTACCAGATGCACTCGGTAAGACATATCTGTAAAAAATAGGCTAGGCCTACTCAAGACACTCATTTGCCTAACATGCCAGATGGTAACTAAATAATGTTAAAGTTAAGTTAACAGCTCATTTGACCACTGCGGCAGAACTGCAGCAGTAAAAAACATTCTGGTTGTCTACCTACTGTACATGTTCGACCCAGAGTCCGTGTGTTGCACAATTCCTGTCAGATCCATGTAGGCTTCATAGCACTGTTCTTTACTCTTAATCGGACTGCAAATCCAGTCTTGTTTACAAAACAATCCTCAGTGAAATGAAGCGAACATAACGGACAATGTTTAACCTCATCAGCTGGAACGTCATTAAAAATAAAGTGTATCCATGCAGTCCTAGTGAAATCCAGAGGAAGCTTATGCAGCCACCGTCTTCTTCCACAACCAGGCACTGCACAATATTTTGTATTGCTCGGTAGCTCGATCCAGTTTGTCATCACGAAGTAGGCCTATGTTATTTAGCTATTCGTGTAATGTACGAATCGGTGGGTGGGGCTAAACCGGCCATTGTTGATCTTCTTCTGTGGGGTGGTGTTTTATCCTCTTTTAACATCATAGTTCCCCACTTTGAAAAACGAGTTGTTTGCTGAGGCTGGTGTCAATAAAATATTTTATTGGACTAACAAGGACGTTTTCAGTTCTGAAACTTACAGGATATTCTTATTATATGATGACCTCTTAGATGTCAAAAGCTCAAGGAAAATGTGATTTCTCAGTTCATCACCCCTTTAAATTTGCGCTGGCGTGGCCACCACAGCGTTGCGCAACATCAAATGGCAAGCGTAATGAAAGCGGAACGGAACTGCGCGACTCATTATGTGCTTCACGGATCGTTTATCAGTTGAGACCAGCACCATCTGTGCAACGCGAGCCGATCTCTCATCAAGCGACACTGCTACTACACAGCGCTAAGAGATCCAGTAAAGAAAACATTTGAATTCGCCACTGAAGTAATAACATCGCTTCGAGATCTAGTGAGAAGCATTTACATTTCTCTGTTATTAACCGTAGATCTCTATTAGATCAAACAGAGCTGACATGTAAACTAGGAGAAACATTGTGCTGTGAATGAATTACTTTGCGTCCACAGATCAGCAACATTCACCATGGATTTAATATAGTAACACTAACTGTAACCAGTTTGGCTGGAATAGTGAAATGCTTTCAAGTACTTCACACATCTTTTTCCAGCACTTCAAAACTCAAATATTATATAAATAAATATATGTTTAAATGTTATTTTTAATGTGATGACCAAAACATTATTTGTTCATCCTTCAAAGATGACTCCCATTTATAAACCTGAAAGATGTTGGAAAACTCAAACCTATTTGAAAATATTTTTTCTTTTAACAAATAGGAAATTTCTCTGGCATTTCTTTCTTTCTGCTGTATCGAAAAACGTACCGAACCGTGACTTTAAAACCGAGGTACATACCGAACTGTGATTTTTGTTTACCATTAGACCCCTACTTACCACCCTACCATCCTTCCATTTGGACTGTCTCTGGCTCCGCACACTTTCAGGAATTGCATCATGCGGCCCTTTCCCACAGAAGGGAGCGTGCATCCTGAATTATGTTAACGACAGGCTCGTATTAGTCCAATGAGGGGCCAGAGCTATACACACAGATCCTTGCTCCTTAAAATGCCTGGGACTTAGGATCAACGTTGCTAAGAGCTCACTGTCTTAAATGTCGTCCGAGCAGTTCTAGATTTGGGCCATATGTGGGCCACACTCATGCCAGAGCACGCTCATTCAAGGTTGGGGTCCCTCCTCCCCCCTCTCCTTCTAAATGCAAGATCTTGAGTTTGAGGATCTTTCCTTTACTGTAGGCAATCAAATTTATATAAAATCCCTATAAAGTGATATATTAATAGTGCATAGAAAAAAAGAGAGTTATTTATCATTGCCAGTCAACAGAATGTTATTTATGATACTTTTCTTATTTTATAGCAGCAAAAAAAAAATGTTAACACTCCATTCCATGTCACTGGACCTTGTGCTTGGCAAATGTCGTCCAGTTCCCAGTGAGAACTGAAAGCACTTTAGCCAGCTGCTAACCAAGTGTCCTCAGAGAGAGACTTTCTGCTAGAACAGAATTAGATGAGTGGCTGAAGGAAAGTCGTGTTTCTGAGGTTATCTCATATTTCTGCTGTAGTTCATTTGTTTAAGCTCATATAAGACATCCCTAACAAGGACAGTTTAATGACATTTGCACTTACTGCTCTTTTGTTGTTCATAATTGTGCTGAAACATGTTGAGACAGGAACGCAAAGGCGATTCTAAATCAGTTGTTAAGAGCGGGGAGCCATTCAGAGCCCTTGGGCCATAGGTAGATCAGGTCATGCAAGGACTTGTGGGTAAATGTGCTACTCCAGTCACTGCGTACAAGACTAAGGATGCATACGAATATGCATACTTCCCTACTATACAGAAGGTGAAAAACAGTATGTTAAAAGAGTAGTATGTTCAGATTCAAATTATTTATAAAACAGTAAGTGCCTTGATGATGTACTACTTCCAATGAGACTCTGAAGTGTGCATCCAATGGACACTTTACTATCCCATGAGGCCACAAGAGAGGATTCAGGGAATGGCAGAAGCGTCAACAACTAACGCTGGTAGGTAACATGACACGACAACATGAACAATGTAATATTTGAATTGCTTTCATAATTTTCATTAATACTATTTGGAACATACTTTTTTAATGGTAGTGAAGTAATTACTTTATTTAAAAGAAGTACCTACACGTACCTTCACATTTCAAATGTAGCATAAGACCTTCCATTATAATTTCAAAAGTCTTCACAAAATTAATTGCTTACGGTATATTATTTGTATTTTTTTCTTTTTAATAATAACAGCATATATAGATAGATCCACATGGCTAACAGTAAGTCCACCTGTACAGGTGCTGTTTCCATATGAACAACTGTATTGCTAAATGTATCCTACATCCTCCATCACACATAGGGAAAAGAGCTTACCGTATTCAAATGTGTTTGCTTAACATACACTGCTGCTGAAATTGGCTGGGGGATTTGTCACCATGTGTTCACTTCTGTCTCAAAATAATCAAGATTCAAGTGTGGGGCCTGACCCAACAGAATCAGCTTCCAGCTTCAGCATTTTACCCATCCACTGAGATATTGAACTGAATCTATATGTGCCATTATACAGCAAGCAAGGCAGAACAAAAAGCCCCAGGGAGATTCTCTAGCCCCAAATTAGTGGCCATTGAAGGCTGCATTACGGAAGAGTGCATAATCAGCCTTCAAGAGTGCTTAGTGCAACACTGACCAATAAGAGAGCCAAACACACACACACACACACACACACATATGTATGCAAAAGAGCAGTGATGAACTGGTTTTGCTGAAGGACCCTAATTTTAAATTGGACACGGTGACCTAACATAGTACTAAAATGTTTTATCATATATATATATATATATATATATATATATATATATATATATATATATATATATATATATATATATATATATATATATATATACACACATATACGTATATATATACTACATATATAAATACACATATATATATATATATATATATATATATATATATATATATATATATATATATACTCACTTAAAGGATTATTAACACCATACTAATACTGTGTTTGACCCTCTTTGGCCTTCAGAACTGCCTTAATTCTACGTGCCATTGATTCAACAACGTGCTGAAAGCCTTCTTTACACATGTTGGCCCATACTGATAGGATAGCATCTTGCAGTTGATGAAGATTTGTGGGATGCCAGGACATGAAGCTCCTGTTCCACCACATCCCAAAGATGCTCTATTAGGTTGAGATCTGGTGACTGTGGGGGCCATTTTAGTACAGTGAACTCATTGTCATGTTCAAGAAACCAATTTGAAATGATTCAAGCTTTATGACATGGTGCATTATCCTGCTGGAAGTAGCCATCAGAGGATGGGTACATGGTGGCCATAAAGGGATGGACATGGTCAGAAACAATGCTCAGGTAGGCCGTGCCATTTAAACCGATGCCCAATTGGCACTAAGGGGCCTAAAGTGTACCAAGAAAACATCCCCCACACCATTACACCACCACCAGCAGCCTGCACAGTGGTAACAAGGCATGATGGATCCATGTTCTCATTCTGTTTACACCAAATTCTGACTCTACCATCTGAATGTCTCAACAGAAATCGAGACTCATCAGACCAGGCAACATTTTCCAGTCTTCAGCTGTTCAATTTTGGTGAGCTCTTGCAAATTGTAGCCTCTTTTTCCTATTTGGAGTGGAGATGAGTGGTGGGGTCTTCTGTTGTTGTAGCCCATCCGCTAAAGGTTGTGTGTGTTGTGGCTTCACAAATGCTTTGCTGCATACCTTCAGGCCGGATTAACATAAGGGCTAGGCGGGGCTGAAGCCCCAGGCCCGCGGATTAGGGGGCCCGTGATTGGCTGGAGAAAATGAGATTGTCAAATCATAGGTGGTTGATTTGTGCATAATAAAACAACAAGAAGTTATTGGAAAATGTGCCTGACTGTCATAATTCACCGCTGAATCAAAATAACTCTACAATTTGCGCCAGAAAAGGGATGCAAAAATTCCTAAACTAACGAAATACTTTGGTTCACTTTCATCCGTGTCCGTGGAAGAGTGCAGCGGCAGCAGCCCGTTATCTTCACGCTCCTGCGTCGTCACCGATCGCGTGCACGTCGAGGTAAGCAAGAGAAGCAGCAGAAGTTAATGAGTTAAGCACTATTTGGATGGTAATTGTTTCTCGTGGAGTCGTTTTCAAATGTTTATAGGGGCTAGTCGTCGATGATTTATTGCAGCCTGAATCCAGAATGTCAGTGTTTTTTCTCCCACCACTCACTCGTGGTGAAAAACACCGGCCGAATTACCGGATTTTTTTTTTTTTTTTTGACGAACATCAAGGTCTAATATCCAAGGCCATTAAGTTAACATTTAGAGTTACGTTTTAATTATCGTCACTTCGCCGATGAAAATCCCAAAATGAAACCACAGCAGAAATAATCTCTGAAACTGATAGTGGAGATTCGTTACTGAATCCGCGTTTTGAACGAATGGTTTCCGTTTAAATGACTCCTCGTTTGCTTCGTCGATGAATCAAACAGCTGTTTGAACAAATCGGTTGAATGAATGACTCGCTTATTAAGACAGAATTGCCGCCACCTACTGTTAGTTTTGGTTTCATAAAGTAGCCTACCCTTCAATGAAAAAGTAGATATCATTTTATATTTAATTATTAAATAAAATAACAATCATATAATTTATGTAATTGTAAATGCAGTGTAAATGTATTAATATTTTTTTACAGATTCAAAATTATCTTTCATTAAATCTCAATTGCGGTCAATAATGGTACAAGAAAGTCTGAACCATCTAACACGGATGTCCCTGGAATGCAACATTGTACTCTGCTAAAGCTAGAAAAAAGGACTATTTAACTGTAAGACAGAAAAGGAAATGTAAAAGGAAAGTTCATCCAAAAAATAAAAATTCTGTCACCCCAATGTTGTTCAAACTGAAAGAATTTCTTTCTTATGCTGAACAGAAAAGTAGATATTTTATATAGTGTTAGTAACCAGACAGTTTATAGTAGTCATTGACTTAAAATATTTTTTTTCTTATGTAAGTCAATGGGTGACATCAGCTGTCTGGTTACCAACATTCTTTAAAATATCTTCTTTTGTGTTCAGCAGAAGAAATAACAATAAAAAAAAATAAAAATATATATTTATTGTGGTAAAAGACTGTGGAGTGGCAATCAGATGAAAGGGGGCCCTTGGTGTTGCTATAGCCCCAGGGCCCAAAGTCCTCTTAATCCGGGCCTGCATACCTTGGTTGCAACGAGTGGTTATTTCAGTCAAAGTTGCTGTTCTATCAGCTTGAATCAGTTGGCCCATTCTCCTCTGAACCTCTAGCATTAACAAGGCATTTTTACCCACAGGACTGCTGGCAGACTGGGTGTTTTTCCCTTTTCACAGCATTCTTTGTAAACTCTGAATATGGTGTGTGTGTGTGTGTGTGTGTGTGGTGCGTGCGTGCGTGCGTGCGTGCGTGTGTGCGTGCGTGTCGTGTGTGAAAATCCCAGTAACGGAGCAGATTGTGAAATACTCAGACCGTTCCATCTGGCACCAACAACCATACCATGCTCAAAATTGCTTAAATCACCTTTCTTTCTCATTCTGACTTTCACTTTGGAGTTCAGGAGGTTGTCTTGACCAGGACCATACTCTTAAAAAAAATTAAGCAACTGCCATGTGATTGGTTGATTAGATAATTGCATTAATGACAAATTGAACAGGTGTTCCTAATAATCATTTAGGTGAGTGTGTATACATAAACACACACACACACACACACACACACATATATATATATATATATATCGTCGCTGTCGGATGAAAACCGCGTATGTCCATTTTGACGATTTTGAGATTTTTTCACGGATAGAATGTCCAGGTTCATTTCCGTATACAGCATGCTTCACATTATCTAAATGACCAATGAAAAGTTGTGAAATCATGTCATCTGATTTCCACGTATTTCCATTTGCTGTCAAAGCTGTCAATCACGCAGCGTATCTCCCATAGACAGTATGGTATCTCCCCGCCCTGTGGAGGCATCTCGCGGTCTCGTGAAGTTTCTCGCCGGTCTCGTCTCTGAGACCCCTACACCTGGTATTATAATGCGATCTGTATCCAGATAAGTTATCCGGATAATAAAAAAGACATGTTAATGCAAGGTATAAATACGTCGTGATCGGATTGTAATCGGATCTGCCTGACCATCTAGAGGTAGTCTGGCTCGCATTGTGTTCGGATCTTTACTAGGTGTAAACGCAATCTGGTTGAACCACATATGTATATTTTACTCCTCCCAAAAATGCTAAAAAAAATAACGAGTGAGAGCGTGTTATATAGGCTATGACACGTTATAGTCAGATATGACGGCGCTATTGCGACACGCATGTGACGCATCACCGCAGATGAGCAGCTGCTTCAAAAGTGAAAGTTAAGTCACAGACACAATCATCTTCACAATCACACAATCATCTTCAAGTAAAGAAACGAAGTGATCTTACAGGGCAGGCTGTTGCCACACTCTCTAATTGATGTATTTCTTTGATATTGAAATTAGCTGATGATAAAATGCAGCTCATATCTGTAATAAAATGCAGCTCATTTCTGACAAAATTACGGTAGGATTGTGTAAATAAAGTATCAGTCTAGCATCGCCATCCATGCCAGTGTATTGATTCATTGTCTCTTCATAGTTTGCAAGAGATATTTAATAAACCAAGCGTATTTAATAAACTGAGCGTAGCCTATTCATCTGTCAATATGAAACGCGATTTGGTCATTCTAATTAATGATCGGAAGAACGCGTATCGACCACCGTTACTATACAATATGCACGTATGTCCATTTAAACTCGATTTTGGGTCAAATATGGATTATATCATGACACTGGCAAGAATATGGTTACATTTAAAGATGTTGTGCCAAGCATGACAACGCTACGTTCAGCTGCTTTTGAAATTACATGTTTTTTTCACTTCCTGAAAAGTAACCGTTTTGGACATACGTGAGTTTCATCGGCAGCGACGTATATATATATATATATATATATATATATATATATATATATATATGGTAACACTTTACAATAAGGTTCATTTATTAAACATTAGTTCATGCATTAACTAACATGAACTAACCATTTGTTACTGTATTTGTTATTCTTTGTTAACGTTAGTTAATACAAATCTAGCTGTTCATTGTTTGTTCATGTTAGTTCACAGTGCATTAACTAATGTTAACAAGATTTTAATAAAGTGTTAGTAAATGTTGAAATTAACATTACCAAAGATTAACAAATGCTGAAGAAGTATTGTTCAGTAATGTAGTAACTAATGAACCTTATTGTAAAGTGTTACCATATATATATATATATATATATGTATATATGTGTATATATATATATATATATATATATATATATATATATATATATATATATATATATACACATACACATTGGTTTGTATATACCACATTCATTGGTTTCAGGAAAATGTTACAATTGTAATTTATAATAATAATTTATATAGTCATGCAAAAACCATGACTGTAAATTCTTTTATAATCAAACAGACCAACATACAATTCTTTAATAGCATTTTGAAGATAAGATGTATGGGACAATATTTTTGTGAAGATCTTCAGTGAATGGGGAGCAGCAGCTGTCCTCAAAATGCAACAGTCCCAGGATGTGATGTCCCTCCAGTCCCCAGACAGCGACTCATACAGCTGTTCCTGATAAGAAAATGTTCTATGACTGTCCCAGTGTATATGCATGCAATATTTTCCCCCAGTGGAATGGGCAGCTAATGTCTACACCCCATGGGCAAACTGCTCTGGCAAGCATATATGACAGGTAAATATTTACATTCAATATGGCATCATCATTGGGTTGCCCTCTAATGGGCAGTTTCTAATAATAGCCACACAGTACTTATGTTTTACTGAGTCTTACCATTCACTGCTTTATTTTTATAGGCAACCTTTCTCAAGTATAATAACTCAGAATGTGCGGTCAATGATGTCATCTGACATGCACTATATATGGTAACAGGCTTTGTGCAATGTATGCCTAAGCTCACGACTTGGGTTCCTGTAGCCAGTCAGTCATTTATGAAACATGATATCTGACAGGGCTTGAAACTAATTATGGAAACAAAATAGATGTAAAATGTTGATTTGGGGTAAAATTTTATTATGTATGAAGAAATTGTCACGGTATATGAATTCATTGTCTCTCTCTCGTCTTGCGTGCTGTTGTGTGTGTGTGTGTGTGTGTGGGTAATTGGGGGCGCGGTCACTGATCAGCGATGATCAGCTGCACCAGCTGGCTTCAATCTGCCTTACCCTTTATATGTTCAGTAACTGGTGTCTCATGTTGTCAGATCGTTGTTCTTTCCGGTGTGTTCCTGAGTGTGGTCTTCCTGTGGATTCCCTGTTCGTTCCTGTTCTTCTTCGAGTCTCTACGCACTTCCACGGATTTCACTTCACGGATCTTCACCACGGGATTGGGAGCACTTCACTGGTTGTTCACCACGGTCCCTGCGTCACGTTTCATCTAGCGCTGGATACCGCTCGACCCACCGTCATCTACAGTGGACTTCCTTGAGTGATTCTGATTATTATTATATTCTCTAATAAAGAGTTTGCACTTGCATCCTTCTCCTGTCGTTCGTAACAGAACGATCTGACCATCAACATGGATGCAGCAAGCTGGGACGAGTTTGCTAATCGGAGCATTGCACGTTTTGATCAGCAGGAGGAGAGTATCAACAACACGGGTCGGGCGGTCCAGGCGCTTGTGACGCAGGTGTCCGAGCTCACCCAACAATTCCAACTGCTAAGAAATCCCACTGCGCCACCCACACCGCCAGTTCAACCCAGACCACCTGAGCCGCACCCACAGAGTGAACCACGGCTCTTGGGGACAGAATTCAGTTTCCACATGGAGTAATAAGTGTCATGAGTCTTGTCTTGTATCTGCGTGTTCGTCTGTACCTGTTTCTGTGTTCCAGGAGGAGGCAGTGAATTTATCTAACGTGCCCGAGGAGTACCAGGACCTGAGAGAAGTGTTCAGTAAGTCTCGAGCTGCTTCTCTCCCTCCTCACCGTCCCTATGACTGTGCGATAGACTTAGAGCCAGGTAAGTCTCCGCCTAAAGGCAAATTATATTCACTTTCTGTTCCAGAGAGGGAGGCCATGGAGAAATATATTTCTGATTCTCTAGCTTCCAGATTCATTCGCCCTTCTTCATCTCCAGCGGGGGCGGGGTTCTTTTTTGTGGGGAAGAAGGATGGATCTCTGCGACCGTGTATTGATTACCGAGGGTTGAACAACATCACCGGTAAAGAATACCTATCCTTTGCCGTTGATGTCTTCAGCCTTCGAGCGATTGCAGGGAGCATCCATTTTCACAAAATTGGATTTACGTAACGCTTATCATTTGGTCCGCATGAGGAAGGGTGATGAATGGAAGACCGCATTTAATACCCCTAGGGGGCACTTTGAATATTTGGTTATGCCCTTTGGCCTGTCCAACTCCCCAGCGGTCTTCCAAGCACTCGTCAATGACGTGCTGAGAGATATGGTCGACCAATTCATATATGTTTACCTGGATGACATATTGATTTTTTCATCTTCTCTCCAGGAACACGTTCAGCACGTCAGGCGAGTGCTTCAGAGGTTACTAGAGAATGGGCTTTTTGTCAAGGCGGAGAAATGCGTTTTTCATGCACAGTCTGTTCCTTTCCTAGGGTACATCGTCTCGTCTGAGGGAATGCGTATGGATCCTGACAAGGTTAAGGCTGTGATTGATTGGCCTAGTCCAGATTCCCGTAAGGCCCTACAGAGGTTTCTGGGATTTGCCAATTTCTATCGCCGTTTTATTCGGTAACTTCAGCCAACTAGCCGCGCCTCTGACCGCCTTGACCTCCCCCAGAACGACGTTCAGGTGGTCCGAAACAGCTGAGGCTGCGTTCGCCAAACTTAAGAGCCGCTTTGTTTCGGCTCCCATCCTCGTAACCCCTGATCCATCATGTCAGTTCGTGGTGGAGGTCGACGCGTCAGAGGTGGGGGTAGGAGCAGTTCTTTCCCAACGCGCTTCCACAGACGACAGGATGCACCCTTGCGCGTTTTTGTCCCATCGTTTATCATCTGCTGAGCGTAATTATGACATTGGTAACAGAGAATTGTTGGCAGTCAAGTTAGCGCTGGAGGAATGGCGTCACTGGTTAGAAGGTTCAGGGGTACCTTTTATCATATGGACTGACCACAAGAATCTAGAATATATCAGAACCGCCAAAAGACTCAACTCTAGGCAGGCTCGGTGGGCACTTTTTTTCGGACGTTTTGACTTTTCTCTCTCGTACCGCCCTGGTTCCAAAAACATCAAACCCGATTCTTTATCTCGTATTTTTCGACCTATCCGAACGCCTGTCTACTCCCGAGTGTATTTTACCTGAGACATTAGTGGTCTCCACTCTGAGATGGGAGGTCGAGTCGAAGGTCATGAAGGCCTTAGAAGGGGTAACGCCCCCGCCCGACTGCCCATCGAATCGATTGTTTGTACCAGAGGGTGTCTGGTCCAACGTTATTCAGTGGGGGCATTGTTCCAGCGTAGCTTGTCATCCAGGAGTTAATCGAACCAGTTTTTTGGTCAGGCAACGATTCTGGTGGCCACTTTTGTAGCAGTTTTGTCTTGGCTTGCTCTGTTTGTGCCACTGGTAAATCCTCCAATCGACCCCCAGATGGGTTACTCCAACCGCTGTCTGTCCCTTCGAGACCCTGGTCCCACATCGCACTAGATTTTATTACCGCCCTCCCACCCTCCCAGGGCAAGACAGTCGTTTTGACTGTCGTGGACCGGTTCTCGAAGGCGGCTCATTTTATTCCCTTACCCAAATTACCTTCTGCTAAGGAGACAGCGGTAACTGTCGTTGATTACGTCTTTCGTTTACATGGCCTTCCGATGGACGTGGTTTCTGACAGGGGTCCCCAATTTGTGTCAAAATTTTGGCAAGAGTTTTGTAAGTTACTGGGAGCGACTGTCAGTCTTTCTTCGGGGTTCCATCCCCAAAGCAATGGCCAAACCGAGAGAGCCAACCAAGATTTGGAGAGAGTGTTGCGATGTTTGGTTTCTAAGAATCCTTCCTCCTGGTGTCAACAGTTGTCTATGGTGGAGTACGCCCACAATTCGTTACCAGTGTCATCCACGGGCCTCACTCCGTTTGAAGGTAGTTTAGGGTACCAGCCACCAGTTTTTTCCAGTACGGAATCCGAAGTCGCGGTCCCCTCCGCCCACGCCTTTGTCCAGAGGTGTCGCCACACTTGGATGAGAGCCCGTGAGACTCTTCTCCAAGTGGGGGTGCGCACCAAGGCTAAGGCCGATCGCCACAGGTCAAAGCCTCCCGTATACGTCGTGGGTCAAAAAGTGTGGCTTTCTACTAAGAATATTCCTCTCCGATCCGTCTCCAATAAACTTGCTCCCAAATTTATCGGCCCGTTCCCTGTCACCAAAATCATTAGTCCGGTGGCAGTCCGCCTCAAACTTCCTCCTGCGTACAGGAGAATTCATCCCGCCTTCCATGTGTCTAAAATCAAACCTGTGTTTCATTCACGCATTAACCCGCCAGTCCCGGTTCCTCCACCGCCGCGTCTCGTAGATGGGGAACCAACCTATTCGGTTAACTGTATTCTGGACTCGAGACGGAGGGGACGCGGATTTCAGTACTTGGTGGACTGGGAAGGTTACGGTCGGGAGGAGAGAAGTTGGGTTCCTGCTAGAGACATTCTGGATCACTCTCTTATCGATGATTACAATCGACAGGTAAGTCCGTCTGAGAACGCCAGGAGGCGTTCTTAGAGGAGGGGTACTGTCACGGTATATGAATTCATTGTCTCTCTCTCGTCTTGCGTGCTGTTGTGTGTGTGTGTGTGTGTGGGTAATTGGGGGCGCGGTCACTGATCAGCGATGATCAGCTGCACCAGCTGGCTTCAATCTGCCTTACCCTTTATATGTTCAGTAACTGGTGTCTCATGTTGTCAGATCGTTGTTCTTCCCGGTGTGTTCCTGAGTGTGGTCTTCCTGTGGATTCCCTGTTCGTTCCTGTTCTTCTTCGAGTCTCTACGCACTTCCACGGATTTCACTTCACGGATCTTCACCACGGGATTGGGAGCACTTCACTGGTTGTTCACCACGGTCCCTGCGTCACATTTCATCTAGCGCTGGATACCGCTCGACCCACCGTCATCTACAGTGGACTTCCTTGAGTGATTCTGATTATTATTATATTCTCTAATAAAGAGTTTGCACTTGCATCCTTCTCCTGTCGTTCGTAACAGAAATAGAGTGCAGGGTGATACTACAGATGTAAATGTTAGCACAGCTGCCTGTGAAAACAGTAAAACAGTTTGGTGGTCATTATACAAATATATTTGACCGCAGGATGCAGCAATTGACCAGCAAGCCTTCTAATGATATATAATAAAAAGATACATCACACATAACAACATAATCAGCTTGTTTTTACACTGAAGGAAATCATTCAAATTCATCATCCTGGACCCCATGAGCTTGTTCTTGTTATGATAATGACTTAACAAGGTTGCTGAGTAATGAAAATGCAGTCAGTACAGTGAATGCCATTTGGTTATTATAGAAAATGCAGAAACCTTCTGTGGGCACTCATACTGTAAAGTCCATATGAAATTCACATAAATCTGAGAGCAAAGACAGTGCAAGTGAAAAAAGTAGAAGTTGCTATAGCAATAACTATAATGCATAATTACATGCAACTAACCCCAAACCAAACCCCAATCCTAATCCAATAGTAATTACATGTAGTTACTTAATATTACTCAGTACTTAAATGTATAATGTGTAATTATAAAGTGTAACCTTCTTGGGTTCTCCAGGGTTAATTTGGAACAACATGAGGGTGAATATATATTATGTAAATCATTTTCATTTTTAGGTGTCCTTGTTACAATACAGTTAAGTACTGAGTAATATTAATTAACAACATGTATTTAAAATAGGGTTAGAATTAACAATACATCTAGTGTTTTATCTAAATAAGTTACTTTTGTTTATACTGTAAACATATTTTACAAATTGGAAATTTATTATTGTCTTCTAAAAGAAAGAAACGATTCTGAACTGCTAAAATGAGTTGTCAGAAATTCCAGTCTCACTTCTGTAACATATCTACATAGGTTTGTAACTTCATTGGCTGCCCGTGAACAACGGCTACTTTGACCCATCCTCAAACTCTTTAGTTGGTTTGTGTTGTTGTTCAAATGTGAAGAGAGTCATAAGATTAATTTTTACGTTCGATACCCTGCCCGTTCTCATTCCAAGGCGTCATCTAACTGACGCTTTTGACCATGCTTCAACATCAAACGCTTTAGGCACTCTTTAGCGTCAGTTAGATGACGCTATCCGAGTGGTCTAACCCTAACCCTATCCCAGACCTAAACCTACCCACGTCATCTAACTGACGCTAAAGGGTACCTAAAAGCGTCGGATGTTGAAGCATAGTCAAAAGTGTCAGTTAGATGACGCCTTGGGATGAGAATGCGTTGTGATACCACAGCAGTATTCCTCCAAAATTTGGTTGTGCTACCTTAATTTTACTGTAGATTTCTCAAATGTCGGAAAAGACTTTTAAACCAACTTGTCTTTCTGAACCACAACCTATAAATACTAGGGGTGTAATGATACGCATATTCGTATTGAACAGGTATTGAATTTTCGGTATGCATTTTTGAATCCGAACGGTTCGTTGGACCATTTTTCCTGCCGACCAAAACTGCTCACGTGCCGTCTGCCCAGCGAGAGACTGCTCATGTCCCGTCTGCCCAGCGAGAGACTGCTGACGTCCCGTCTGCCCAGCGAGAGACTGCTCACGTCCCGCCTGCCCAGCGAGAGACTGCTCACATCCCGTCTGCCCAGCGAGAGACTGTTCATGTCCCATCTGCCCAGCGTGAGACTGAACACGTTACATCTGTCCAGTCTGGGACAGAGCCAGAGATCCCCTTTGGCGTGGCCGCCAAGGTTGTGACGGACTATCTGGAGCGTCTGGCTCGGATCTTGGAGATGCCAGTCTCTGCTGTTTCAGTACCAGTACCTGAGGCAGAGCCAATGCCTGTTCCAGAGGCAGAGCCAATGCCTGTTCCAGAGGCAGAGCCCATGCCTGTTCCAGAGGTGGAGCCCATGTCGGTTCCGGACCCAGTGTTTGTGTCTGTGTTTGTGTCTGTCCTTGTAACTGTTTCTGTTCTAGTGTCTGTTCCTGAGCCGGTGTCTGTTCCTGAGCCTATGCCTGTTCCAGAGCTGGAGGCAGAGCCAGTGCCTGTCCCAGAGCCGGAGGCAGAGCCAGTGCCTGTCCCAGAGCCAGAAGCAGAGCCAGTGCCTGTCCGTGAGGTCGGAGCCATGGCCAGTGCCTGTCCCTGAGCCAGAGCCAGTGCATGTTCCCAAGCCGGAGGCAGAGCCAGTGCATGTTCCAGAGCTGGAGCTCATGCTGGTTCCAGACCCAGTGTTTGTGTCTGTGTTTGTGACTGTTTCTCTTCTAGTGTCTTTTCCCAGAGCCGGTGTCTGTTCCCGAGCCGGTGTCTGTTCCCGAGCCGATGTCTGATCTCGAGCCGGTGTCTGGTCCTGAGAGGGCTTCACTGCCCTGGCCGCCCGAGGTGTCTGCACCGCCCTGGCCACCCGAGGGGTCTTCACTGCCCTGGCCACCCGAGGGGTCTCACTGCCCTGGCCACCTGAAAGGTCTGTTCCGCCCTGGCCACCCGAGGGGTCTTCACCGCCCTGACATTTCGTCGAAATACTACGCACATGGCACCCTTTACCATCAATATGAACACGCACTGTTATGGGTAGGTTTAGGTCTGGGGTAGGGTCTGCGTCTCATATTGACGCTAAAGGATGCCAGTCACCTGTATGACGCCTTGGGTTTTGCGTGTTACTATTGACGCAAAAGGGTGCCATCTGCGTAGTATTTCAACGAAATGTCATTTGCTGTTAACTATATGACGCCAAAGGATGAGAACGGGCTCAAAATACAGTGTTGTGTAGAGTATTGCAGAGCTGTAGGTTTCTGCTAACTCACATTACTTTTTTGAAATAATTCTGCTAATCAGCAGTGGGATTTGGATATTGAGTAATGCTAAGGGATGGAGCAAAATTTTGGTTTTTGAACTATAATGTTACATCATTCATTTACAATTCATGATTTATCAATTTGCACTTACATCTGTTAACTTATTTACCAATATTGTTTGGCTAAGTACTATTTCAGCGTTGTGTCCAGTTTGCAGAGATAATTGTAACACACGTGTACTTTCTCTGAGTTTTTATTATTAGAACAGAGTGTAGTACTATAATTGGATGTAAAGATGAGCACAGACCACAGTTGCCTCGCTAACTTGCTCAAATACTCTCTCTGTAAACACACCCAGTAATGTCCAACTTCAAAATCAACGCCAATGTAGTGTCCCTACAATGTGTTGAATTTTTTTTATTTTTTATTTTTTATTTAACCATCAGACCTACATAAAAAAACAACATAGTGTAGTAGTGAGCAATCTTGTAAATCCATAATTCCAGCAGTGACAAGTGATTTAAGTGTTTGATCTAAGTGTGTATGTGAGCGGGTGTGAGTGTGGGTATGTGTATGTTTGTGTATGCGTAAACAAAGTAACCATTTATTATTTATTACCATTGTCATTACCATCACCATCCCACTCCCCACTACCACCATACTGCCAAATAATGTGTTGGTAGATTTTTTTTTATTTCCATCCTTCCTCCTATGTAATAATTGCCATTGTCAATCCTGCATAAAATATGATATAATAAGATAATATAATATAAGATAATATAATATAAGATAAGATAACCTTCCCCCACATCTCATCAGTCCCTATCTTTTTTTGTGTGTTATGTGCAATGTCTAAGGTGCATTAAAATAGGGAGTACAGTGCGGGAGTGTCTCAAATTGGGACAGAGATGCTGTCCCGTTGAAACCACTTCTCGTCTGTCTTGCCTTGCCTGTGTTGAATTGTTGAGCATTAAGGAAGCCTCCGTTGATGAAATTCAGGAAATGCACTTCAGTAGATTGATGAAGGGGATACTATTTAATGTAGTTGAAACAACGATCATGTCCACAATGTCTGCATGACATAGGCATGAATCTAAATAACTGTTTCCATACCTCCTCCCCCTGATGTGGCTATTTATATCCTAATACCATGACAAGTGCTTCATCTTACGGAGTTTAATTGACCTTACAGGGGGCACTGGCACCCCAGGACAAAGCGGCAGTAAGATTAATGCAGCAGAGTGTTCAATGGGCTGGCGTGGAGGTCTCTCAGAGGACTCTGCATGCTGAGTCTATGCAATGCTGGGACTCGCCTCACAAGCTTTTTAGTGGAGGTAGACGTCCCTGCCACTGTTGCTCTGGTTGGTGGCCCTGTATCCCAAGCTCCCGCCTGCAGGGCGTCTTATCAGAGGGACAGTCCGTGCAGCTTTTGTCATTGTCAGTGTTGACATTACCTTTTGCGTCCATCCTTTTGTTTCAGTTTTAATTACATGTCAGGACGATGAAGAGCCTGTCAGTGTATCTTTGTCTGGACCGCATGCTAGTGTGTGGGGACTCCATTGTTGTTCTGAAGCTTGCACCGATTTTGCTTTTCACTGTGATCAGTAAGAAGTGCATTTTTAAAAAAAGCAATATTGAGCTTCTGTGCTGCCTTAGACCCACAATAACAATGCTACAAGGTTTTTTATGACTTGACACCTGCAGAGAAATGTGAAAAACATGTCATCTCTGAGCAAAGTCTCCAAATATAACCAAGCTCACAGCTTTATAGGAAGAACAGGGAAATTATTAAATGATACTAAGGGTGATTCTCTGAATTGGGTGCCCTTCATGTCCCCCAAACTTCCATCAAAGATTTTCAATTGAAGGAAATCACAAAATGCATTTTAATAGTGTCAATTAATATAACCAGGTGCCTTTGCATAATAATGCAACACAATTGCTATATTTTTTTATTTATTTAAAGATAATGGGTTGCCTAAGTAGTAGACAACAAGCATTTTTGCATGTCCTCACTAACCATCATTACATTTTCATTGAATATCAAACAAATAAAAAGTGCAATTAATACCGAAATGTTGCTGCTAATATAATCATATGTTGGTCTACTTTAACTAAAATATACATATATATATAAAAAAATTATTAATTATATATGAAAATGCAATATTTATACATGTCCTCCAGTTTGTTTTCAACCCCGTCACGCCATACTATTTACCCCCCTATAAAAATAATGGATCAATCCATGTGGCATGTCATCCAGGAAGTGACATCACACAAGTCTCTTAAAGAACATGCTGCAAAGAAAGGCAAGTGTCAGTATCTTTTCCTACCTATATTTCATGTTTTTCGCTGTCAGATTAAGATGGTCAGGCTCAACGTTTCAACTCTGTTATATGACTTAATGATAGTAAACAGCGGTTTAAGAAGAATTAAATAATAGTTTTGGAAAACATTACAATTTTATGATGTTCGAAATGCCATGTGATGCTACTGTCTTAGCTAAGTAAGGAGCTATGGCTACTATTAGCCAAAAACTTCAACCCCGTCACATTCAACCCCGTCACATTTTTATTGTAACAGGGTTGAATCTTTGTGACAGGGTTGAATGTTCGAGACTTCTTAGTAGATTACTCAATTGTAGACTTGTTGTATTGTGATGTGAACTGTCCGAAATAATCGATTATGCTATTTTATTTTCAATATTTTCAGACATCACAATGGCAAAAACAGCAGCAGAGAGGCAAAGACAGTACAGAGCAAGAAGGGATGCAGACCCAGAGAGAAGGGAAAAATATCTCAGGAGTGAGCATGAAAGGTGGAAAAGGGACACAGAGGCAGGGAAAAAGAAAAAAATAAGCAATCTGAGTGATAGAGATAAACGATATAAGCGAAAGACATGGAGAGATGCTAAGAAAAGACAGAAGAAGAGGGAAGCTTTGAAGAATGTCGAGACCCCTCCACAAAGTCCTGAGAATGAAAATGCAGAGCAACCTAGATCTGGGTCCTCAAGGTCAGTTGTAAGGAGTTAATTTAGATTAGATGAAGTTGACTGCAAGTTAGTGTGTGTTAGAGAGAGTAAGGTCCCTATTTTAACAATCTGAAACGGAAGTATCAAGCACAAAGCGCAAGTAACTTTGTGGCCAAAATAGGAATGAGACATGCGTCAGCGTACAAAGTCATTTGCGCTGGGTGCAAGATAGGGCATAGTGTATTCTTAGTGTATTCTGTATCTGTAAGTGTATAGGCATTTGTCCATGTGAGATTTTAAATGTTGGCTGCAGTTTTTGGTAATTATTTATTATAATAAATAATAATAATAAAAAAATTGTTTTAGGCAACATTTGGAGGGAAGAAACAATCCCGAAGAGCAAGATACAAACTGCACAAAGAGATAGCAGAACTCCAACATGCACTCACAAAGGAGAGGAAACTTAAAGAAAAGTACAAAAAGAGGCTCCAGCGATTAGCAAAAAATAATGAATCTCCAAAATCCAAAGTCTGTGAACTGGTGAAGAACTGTCCTGTGAACAGCAGAATCAGAAAACTTTACTACTTCATGAAGCACTCATTTCTGACATCAAGAAAAAATACCAGAATGCCAGAAATGAAAGAGATAAGCAAATCTTAGCCAAGGTTACAGTGGGAAAGATTGTCAAAAAGTATAGGCTGCAGAGATGGTCAGAAACAGGCATTGGGGTTTTCAAAGAAACGCAGAAACCTTTTGAAGAGCAAAAGCCTGGTCAGTTTTACCAGAAAGACTGTCAGCAGGTTTGCAGATACATCTATTCAGAAGAACATAAAGAGCTTCTGTAACAGAGATGATGTCCCCAGGATAACTACAGGAAGAAAACAAACCATAACAAGAAACAAAGTAAAGATGCAAAAGAGGTTTCTTGTAGACACAATGAGAAACCTCCACAGAAAATTTCTGTCAGAGAATAATGTGAGGATCTCATACCCTTCATTTTGCCGCCTACGTCCCTTTTGGGTTGTGCACCCATCTTTGTCTGATCGTGAGACATGCCAGTGCAAACTGCATGAAAATTTAAGCTTTCTAGCAGAAAAGCTTAATCAGCTGAAGTTGATCGAGACCTCAGATCTTGAAAGACTTACTGAAAACTGTGTCCTGTGATACCACTCGCAAGGATTGTATGTATGGGGAGTGTGAGAACTGTAAAGATAAAACAGTTCCCCTCTCCAGTATGTACGACAGTGTAAAAAAAGTGTCCTATACTCAGTGGGGAACAGAAGAGAAGGCAAAAATGGATGATCAGGAGGGGCCCAAAGTAAAGATATCTGTTAAAAAAAATGTTGAGGGAACCCAGGAGCAACTTGCTGAGCAATTCCACACACACCTGAGCAAGTTCAAGAAGCATTCATTCAATATTAGGCAACAGTATGCCTACTATCGTGAGCTGAGAAAGAGCATGGGCACTGATGAATGTCTAATTCACATTGATTTTTCGGAGAACTTCATCTGCAAGTACAGTTCTGAAATACAAGCAGTGCACTTTGGATCATCTCATCAACAGGCGACACTACATACAGGGATTCTTTGTGTTAGGCGGAAGGCAAGAACCGACCTGCTTCAGCACAATATCTCCATCAAAGCACAAAAGCCCAGCAGCTATTTGGGAGCATCTGAACCCTGTATTGGATTATGTGCAGGCAACACACCCAGAGGTTTCTGTGATACACTTTTTTAGTGATGGGCCTTGTACCCAGTATAAGCAGAAGGGCAATTTTTTCCTTTTTAGCACTGAGTTGGCGAAAAGAGGCATTAAGGCAGGGACATGGAATTTTTTTGAAGCCAGCCATGGCAAAGGAGCCCCTGATGGCGTTGGAGCAGCCTTGAAGAGAACTGCTGACAGGCTAATAAGCCATGGCCAGGACATCCAAGGTGCACATGAGCTCTTCGAGACCCTTTTGGAGACCAACACATTCGATCAAGTTGTTCTTTGTCAACGATGATACTGTTGAGCAGGCACTTGAAAGGATGCCATCAAACCTACCAGCAGTCCCAGCTACCATGAGGATCCATCAAGTGGTAACTCTTGCTCCAGGAGAGATACTGTCTCGTGATGTCAGCTGTATGTGCTCGACCCGGAAGCAGTTACAATGCGAGTGTTGTAACACAAATCATTTCAGATTTGTTAAGAAGGTGCCAGATGCTGTGTCACAGAGGCAGACACAAATCGATTGGGAAGACCCATAGGTGCTAGGGCAGTGGTGTGTGCTGACATATGATGAAGATTTGTTCCCAGGAATAATTCTTGCGGTGGATGAAACACATGTGCAAGTAAAATGCATGCACCGTGTCGGGCCAAACAGGTTCTTTTGGCCTGCTCGTGAGGATGTGCTTTGGTATGTTTTTGAAGATGTGCTTGAGCTCATCCCATCTCCTGAACCCAGTGACATCAAGGCACATGGAAATTCAAAAAGATGTTTGGGCCAGGGTTTCTAAATAAAGAATGAATGGACATCTTACAGTCCTGTTTTCAAAGTTCAGTGTTAAGTACTAAAAACAAGTTTTAGTTTTCAGTTTTGAATTTACAGTAAATTTCATCAAAATGAGATCCCAGCAAGGTTGTTTTCCATAGCCTATGCTGTTTAAAGGGATTTTTTTGGACCAAACGGAAAGATTGATTGATGTTTTTGATTAATTAATGCTTAATGATTTTGATTTAACCTGTTAAGGTCGTAAACCCGGTACGGGGGGGGGGATTGCGTTATTAAGAACGTTATTATGATCGCCCTTTAATATTTAAAGGTCCTGATGAAACATTAACAGTCATATGTTATATCATTACAAAGCTTAGACCCTCTACTTTTCACACAAAACCATCATTTTTTAATTCATTTTACATATTGGATAATTTAAAAGTTTATATTCCTCCACCCGCAACCGAAATACCGTTCAAAAGTAAGTGTGATTATGAATATGAATATTGATAGCATTGGTCAAATTTGATCAACAAAGGCAAGTCATATATCAAACAAAACCTTTCTTCCACATGATTTTTGCTGTATGGTTTATTTAGTTGACATAATACAATAGATCAAATGATTGCATAACTATTCGCAAAGTACATCTTTGATATTTGTAAACAAACTAGGAAACGCGTTGCATTTCGTCTCCGATTACAGCATGTCTGAGCTAAAAGTAGTCAAAAATATACATAGACTTTCACCTTAGACTGTTTTCTTCAAAATGAGTCCATTTTCGCCTTCATGTGAGTTTCGCTTGATAAATAATCCCCTATTATGTCTCATTTAGTCCAGTAACGCAGGAAATAAGTCATTTGTTTTCATACGATCCACATGATATGTTATCGTCGACGGATGATGACGAACTACGCATCATTGGGAAGCTTACGCTTATCTCAGCATGACGTGACATGTCGTGGACATCTATGGTGGACACACCTTTCCTCTAAAACAAACAGAGTCTGAGATATTCAGCGCAATTTTGCCTCAGAGTAAAAAAAAGGTAGATATTCTTCAGCGCACAGTCTGGACGCACTCTCTCATAAAAGACACTAAAAAGCCACTTTGCCCCCCCTTGGTGTCATAGCAATAACTTTTTTAATCGAAATGTTAGACACATAATTTTTTTTTTCAGTGTTGGGGACATCTAGTGGAATCAAATGGAACTTATAATAGGTAGCTGTTGCACACAATACCAGAGTAATACACTTTCAAACAAAGATTCAAAGAAAAAAACACACAAAAGCGCCTACTTTTTTGTGTGTTTCTTTTGATATTTTAAACACATACAATCATTTTTATTACATTTGACACTTGATTTTGTTTGTTTAAAGGGTTTCCTATAAAATGACACCAATTATTTGCATTTACTTCACTGTATGTGGGTATAGGGAGCCATCAGATTTGGGTATGACCAATTTTATGCGGAATTCCAAAATAAACCAAAGAGCTTAAGAGGTTAATGTTACATTCTTACCAAAACGTTTGTTTGTTTTTGCCAACTTTAATAAAGTTATTGTTATTGATGTTATACGTGTTATGTGATGTTATACATGTTATATTTAGATATCATTCATTTTAAAGGTAAGAAATCCATTTGAAATAATGATCATCACTTCAACCCTGTTATTATTTTCAACCCCGTTATGCTGAGTTCAACCCTGTTATTTGATAGTTTTTATTAATATTTTCGTGATAAGAAGACAAATTAGGGTCAATATTTGTTTTGCTGTGTGTAGAATTTACCATACAGTCAGAAAAAATATGAAAGCTTGATTAAATCCTACTGTTAATGCATATTTTGTAATAAGATATGAAGACCAATGTTAGATAAAGATTTCATGAGCTGATTTGGTATTCAAATGGGGAGTATCTAAAAATAAAATTCTACATGCAATAAATTATATCTAACAAGGGACATCTAATTGAAAAGCTTCTAAAATAATTTACTTGAAAATCTTTTTAAATCATATTTAAACAGGGTCCAAGTGGTCTGTTACGGGGTTGAACTTCAAAACAACTTTCATTAGAAAAACACTCAATATTGTTTAGAATTTCATGCCTGAGGTGGGAAAATGCATTTTCTTAAAAGTTTGACTAATCCACTATCACATGAAATGATCAGAAATATAACTATTTGAGGTAAAAAAAAAAAAGGTATGACCCAAAAGGCACCCATCTCAGAGAATCACCCGCAAACAGTTAATTACGGCTGTTCAGTGGTGTCATAGTTCAGCTGAAATCAGTTCAGTGTTGATTCAGTTCTGTTGTATTCAATACAAATTGTTCAATTAGGTCATTTAATCTGTAAAGCAATTATAGATTAGTGAAGTTGACTAGAGAAAGTATTTCCCTTTAGTTGTTTTATTTTGTTACTCTAGCGGAAGAATGTGTAAAGCTAAAATGTGTAATTTCTTCACTTGCATCACTAAAAGAATCACTCTCACGCATTGGTCAAACAAAATCATGTTATTGCTTCAACCACTGTTGCTATTTTAGGCTGGGTGCCTTTCTGTCTAACAATGTAACTCACTGCTTAATTACCATAGTACAGTGCATTGATTGAACAATTAAGCTATTCACAACTGTTTCCCATTATTTTGTTACACACGTAGATACATGTTACACATCCAGCGTTAGAACCACATTGGCTCAATAAAACTGGCACTGTAAGAAATTGACTGAAATTCACAGCAATTACCTGGCAGCAAGTTACAAGTGACTTATTGTAAAATAAAAACAGTAATTAACTGGCAGCAAGTTACAAGTGACTTAGGCTGTGTCCACCAAAGCGCTTTTACCCAGCTGAAAACGCCAGACGGTCTGCTGAAGATGCCATGCTTTGTGCGCTTGAGAGCGTTTTGTCAGCGCAGTGTTTTTTTTATGTCGAGACGTTTCGTTGCTATGATTCAGAATATCCGCAGCAAAGTTTACTTGTAACTAATTTCGCAGATAATTTGTTTCATACTATAAATTTATTTTTCATTTGTTCGGTTAGGTCTGTTGGTTGATGTCGTTGTACAGAAAGAGTGTTGTGACAATTGGTCAGTGTGGTTTAGTCCCGCCCCTCCTCCACTGTGATTGGACGGCTGGGTAAAAAGTGACAGTGATGAGTGCTGCTTTTATCCAAAGTTTAAAATTTTTCAACTCTCGTCGAACTCAGTAAAAACGCTGGGCAGTCCGACGCTTCAGCCGTAAAAACTAAAAAAAAAAAAAAACGCTCAGCGCCTCGTTACACTCATGGCGTTTAAAAAGACAGCCTTCCATTGAAAACAATTGAAAACATACTCGAGACGCATGGAAAAACGCTTTGGTGGACACACGGCCTTACTGTAAAATAAAAACAGTAATTAACTTGCAGCAAGTAACAAGTAAACTTATTATAGAAGAAATAACTATTTTTGTTGTCATTTACACCAGCAACCATATTACTGTATTGTAAAACACACTAATTAGCAAACTAACTGCTTTTTAAGTGGTATTGTTATCACTGTAAAATAATAGTCATTTCCAAATATTTTTTGTTACAGTAGTACTGTTTTAACAAGACCACTAGAGATAATATGGTTAACAAAAATCTTTGATGTGAGATGTGAGAAGAAAGTAAATCAATGACTGAGGTTCTTCCTATTATGTGGTATCTATGGCAGCTTCCTTCCACATGCCTAAACCAAAACTATGCCACCTCAAAAGTAAAGATAAGGCAGGAAAAGGTAAGACTTTACAGAAGAGTTAGCAAGGATTACATAGGCTTCACTCTTTTCAGCAAGTCTAGGCCATCCTCATCTTCAGCACCATGTCCTGAGGCAATCTACCCAGAACAGACCGACCTCTGAGTGCAACAGGGTTCCTGGTTTTGTAGTGATCTCCATAGGCTATCATTGGCCACAGCTGTCGGTGGTTCCACATTTGGAGGGCGATCAGGTGTAAGCACTCATGCTCGATGTTTTCTCCCAGCGAAGACCTACTCCTATGGCAGCCTGTTCTCATGTAAATGCGTTTTTATAACATGCATCGTGTATTGTTGTGTAATTTAAATGCGAAAATTAGTTTTTACGTGCATTCGAGATGCAGTTTTTTGCGTGCATTTGATATGCAGTTAATTTGCGTGTAATACACATGCACCCCACACGACTTTTTCATACTTAAACGCATAAACACATGCACTCCACCCCACACCTAAACCTACCCTAACTAACCAATGCGTATCAAATGCACGTAAAAACTCACTTTAGCGTATAAATTACACAACAATACACAGGCATGCTATAAAGACGCATTTGAGTGTGATCGGGTTGCCTATGGAGGCTCTGGAAGTTTATGAAAAAAAATAACCCCTTATGTTGCAGATGAGAATGGTAGAACCATTCTCATTTTGCTGCTGTAGGACATTGTAAAACGTGTGATGGGCACATTCTAGTGGTTACATTTGTGATTACTTATCTTTATTCAAACTACAGCCTGTCTGTAGTCACATCATAGCACCACAGTCCAAAGTGTTATCTGCCAGCTTGGATTTGAAAATTCAGTTCAGCCAATTTTTCTGCCCCTCCCATTTGTAAAGTTATAGACAAGACTGATATATCTCATATTAGTTAACAGGCCAAGTAAAAATATCAGAGCACTGGCTAACTGTAGCATCAGTGTGTTCCTCTCACACAGAGCTTGCTGTAGCATCAGCATTAGCAAGCCTAATAAACAGCAGGGCAAGCTATGTGCAGACTCTCCCCCAGACACATAATATTCAGTTCTGAGTTGGTTTTGAGTCGGCAAGAAGGCTTAAATACTGACTGATGAATTAGCTTGCTTGGCCGGTAGGATATTCATTCTGACAAATAAAGTGCATAAGTATAGGTCATTTTATCTCATGCAATGCAGTATAGGAGATTTAAAGCAATACTGAAGCTAGTCACTAGTGTTGCGCCTTTCCTTGATAACACTTTAAATCATGATGCTCATGATCAGTAGACAGTTATTCTTGATTTTAATAAACATAAATAATCAAAACATAACCTCCACTACAGTGAGACAATGTACCAGTAAAAAGTTGGACACTTTCCCATTCAAGTGAGTTTTGGTTCAAACTTTTGGCTGGTACTGTCCATGTTATATAACAGCAAAATTAGAAGAAACAAAAAAGTTTTGAAAAAAAATCCAAAAAAACCTGAATTGATAAAATGACAGTAAACCATCTTTCAGATGTCATACAATATAATTGTAACGTGGATATTCTTTTTTGATTTGGTTCTGTTCCTATTAGCCCTATCATTATTTGTTTACTTTGGCTGCAGCCGAAATCGCATACTTCCCTGCTATACAGTAGGTGAAAAACAGTGACAAAAGAAAGCATGTCCGCATTTTTTAATGAATTAAAAATTTTTAATGAATACAAATATACTGTGACTTATATCCATTAATTTGTCGTGCCCAGCACAGTAAATTACTGTAGATTTCACGTGTTTTTACAGTGTGTAATATGCATTGACCAGTTCTAACTTTATAGTACACTCAGTAGTGGTTTAGCCAAAGACTGCAATCGTCTCATTTACTAGAAAACAATCAAACAGCACGCACTTTGTGCCTGTCCTCTGTGCTGTAACGTCTTGGGTTACTGAGTGTAACCCCGTTCCTGAGTAGGGAACGAGATCGCTACGTCTAGAAGTGACGGAGAATGGGGTTTCGCATAGAAAGCCAATCCTCTTCGAGTATTTAACAACGAGCCAATGGCATGAAAATGCCTTGGGGCTGCGGAATTTGCATAGCGTACTCCGCCCCACCCTGTGGGTATAAAAGGAGGAAGTGAAACTGCAACCGCAGTATGTCTTCGCTGAGGAGCCAAGACTGAACTCGGCGTCTACCCAGCGGTACAGCGGAAGTGGCAGGAGCAGCGTAACGTCCTCCGTTCCCACTCAGGGAACGAGGGTTACACTAGTAACCGAGACGTTCCCTTTCGTAGTCACTTCCGAGTTACGTCAGAAGTGACGGAGAATGGGGGTCAATGCCATCACGCCATCTTCCAGCTGTCTTCCAGTGCCCTGCGAAAGTCTGGACTCCTGAACACATTATATCATACCAGGAGTCCTTACCTTAACACAGGATTACCAAGGTACACTGGGAAGCATATCCCGGGAGGAACATGCTACCAATGCCTACCGAAGGAGGACTACGTGTACACATGTGGCCGCATAGGGACTACACATGGAGAAACTGGAGCGCCAACCGCAGGTGGCAAGAGCTTAGCTCCAGGGGTGGCAGATGGCTTGCCGAGGGAAGACACATGCTCAGGGAGGCTTACAGTGGAGAATACACATGAGACAGTTACCGTAGGGAACCGTGGACATGGATGCACCTAGCCGGCACCATAGCAAGCGCAGTGGTGCCCGCATCATGAGTGCTGGAGGACTCAGGGCTTCAATAGAAGACTCAACTGAGGAGATATCGCACTTATCCAGTCAGAGAGTGGAATGGCGAGCAAGCGAAGACACTTAAGCGGGTCCAATACTGGCGGAAGCGAGTACGTGAGAGGACACCGGCTCAATTCGCAGATTATAGAATCTAGCGAAGGTGTTAGGTGTCGCCCAGCCTGCAGCTCTGCAGATGTCTGTTAGCGAGGCGCCATGCGCTAGAGCCCAAGAGGAAGCCACACTCCTAGTGGAGTGGGCCGTCACACCAAGGGGGCACGGCCGGCCTTGCTGCTGGTAAGACAAAACAATGGCATCCACTATCCAGTGAGACAGCCGTTGCTTTGAGAGAGCCCTTCCCTTCTGGCTCCCCCCATGACAGACGAAGAGCTGTTCTGAGGTCCTGAAACACCGCGTTCTGTCAACGTAAGTACGGAGTGCACGTACTGGACAGAGCAGTGCCAAGGCTGGGTCTGCCTCCTCCAGGGGCAGCGCTTGCAGGGTCACCACCTGATCCCGGAAGGGAGTGGTGGGAACCTTGGGCACATATCCCGGCCGGGGTCTCAAGACCACGTGAGAGTAAGCCGGCCCGAACTCCAGGCACGCTTCGTCAACGGAGAATGCCTGCAGGTCCCCTACCCTCTTGATGGAGGCCAATGCAACCAGGAGTGCCGTCTTCATAGACAGAAATTTTAACTCTACCGATTGCAAAGGCTCAAAGGGAGGCCTCTGCAGAGCATTTAGAACTACTGCGAGGTCCCAAGAGGGTACCGAGGGGGGACGAGGTGGATTTAGTCTCCTCGCTCCCCTCAGGAACCTGATGACCAGGTCGTGCTTGCCGATAGACTTACCATCCACTGCATCATGAGAAGCGGCAATGGCCGCGACATAAACCTTGAGGGTGGAGGGCGACAGCCTACGCTCCAACCCTTCCTGCAGGAACGACAGCACGACACTGATCGGGCATCTCCGGGGGTCTTCTCCGCGAAGAAGAGCACCAGCTGACGAAGAGGTTCCACTTCAACGCATAGAGGTGTCTAGTGGAAGACGCTCTAGCGGAAGTGATGGTTGCCGCCACCGCAGGTGGCAGCGAACTCAAACCTGCCTCCGTCCCATCCAGAAGCCACACGTGTAGCTTCCAGAGATCGGGACGAGGGTGCCACAGAGTGCCCCATCTCTGAGAGAGAAGGTCTTGTCTCAGAGGAATAGGCCAAGGAGGTGCTGTCGCGAGGAGCACGAGTTCGGAGAACCACGTCTTGGTGGGCCAATAAGGGGCTACCAGCAAGACCTGCTCCTCGTCCTCCTTGATCTTGCACAACACCCGTGCAAGAAGGCTCACTGGGGGAAACGCATATTTGCGTGGGCCCCGCGGCCAGCTGTGCGCCAGAGCATCTGTGCCGAGAGTACCCTCGGACCGGGAGTAAAACTGGGCGCAGTGGGATGAGTCCCGGGAGGCGAACAGGTCTATCTGTGCCTCCCGAACTGGTCCCAGATCAGCTGGACCGTCTGGGGATGGAGTCTCCATTCGCCGGAGATAGGGCGGACCCGTGACAGCTCGTCGGCCGCCAGGTTCCGGACTCCTGGAATGTAAACAGCACGAAGGGACCTCAGGTGCTTCTGACTCCATATCAGGAGGTGGCGAGCGAGCTGCGACATCCGGCGTGAGCGTAACCCACCCTGGTGGTTGATGTACGCTACTGTAGCGGTATTGTCTGAACGGACAAGTACGTGTTGACCCTTGAGCAGTGCTCGAAAGCGGTGCAGGGCCAGGCGTACTGCCAGCAGCTCGAGGCAATTGATGTGCAAGAGACGCAGGGGTCCTGTCCAGGAACCCGCGGCTGCATGCCCATTGCACATGGCACCCCATCCTGTGGTAGACGCATCCGTGGAGACAACGAGATGCCTGGAAACTCGCTGGAGAGGGACACCTGCCCGTAGAAAGCTGAGGTTCGACCACGGGAAGAAGGTTCGGCGGCACGCTGGAGTCACTGGAACTCGGAGCGAGCCGCGATGCCATGCCCACCTCGGGACTCGATCGCGAAGCCACAGCTGAAGCGGTCTCATATGAAGCAATCCGAGCGGCGTTGCCGCGGCTGCAGATGCCATATGCCCCAGGAGCCTCTGAAAAAGTTTCAGTGGGACCGCACTCTTGCCCTCGAACTGTCGAAGACAAGTCAGCAGTGAGTGAGCGCGCTCGTTCGTGAGCTGCGCGGACATGGCGACCGAGTCTATCTCCGTGCCGAGAAAAGAGATCCTCTGCACGGGGCAAAGTTTGCTCTTCTCCCGGTTGACCCGAAGGCCCAGACGGGCTAGGTGCCGGAGCACCAGGTTTCTGTGTTCGCAAAGCTAGTCTCGAGAGTGTGCTAAGAGTAGCCAATCGTCGAGGTAATTCAGGATGCGAACCCCGTGTTCGCGAAGGGAACAAAGGGCTGCCTCGACAATCTTCGTGAAGACGCGAGGGACAGAGCTAACCCGAATGGGAGAACTGTGTACTGATATGCCTGGCCTTCGAAAGCAAACCGAAGGAATGGTCTGTGTCGAGGCAAAATGTAGATATGAAAGTACGCGTCCTTCAGGTCGAATCGCTGCAAACCAATCCTTAGGCCGAACGCATTCGAAAATGCGTTTGGCTGTGAGCATCTTGAACGACATTCGATGAAGGGAACGGTTCAAGATGCGCAGATCCAGAATCGGTCGTAACCTCACCGGTCTTCTTGGGGACAATGAAGTAGGGGCTGTAAAAGCCGGACCTCACTCGGCTGGAGGGACCGTCTCGACTCACCTCTCGCCAGCAGGATCGCAATCTCCGCTCTCATGACCGGGGCGCTGCCACCGACCAAGGTCGAGCGAACTCCCCTGAAACGGGGAGGAGACCGTGCGAACTGAATCGCGTATACGAATCTGATCGTTCTGATGACCCAGCGGGACAGGCCGGGGAGCTCTGAACCAAGCTCCCAGGAATTGATCCAGCGGGGTCATGCGAACCACAGACGTCCCCGGAGGGGCAGCGAGGCAGAGTGACAGGCGTGCACACCGGAGGAAACCCATGCGGGTGCATAGTCGAACTCTGCTCTCGACAGAAGAGACCCAGGAAGGACCAGCGTCCTCGGGGATTGGATTCTGCCGGGGTTCTGGCGCAGAGGGGGAGGGGGAGCCGTGGCAGTCGGGGACGACACACGCTCCCTTCCGCACCCTCAGAGACAGAGAGGAATGAGCGGGCGACACCATGGGGCATCGTGCACACTCATTCCGGTCTGTGTGCTCGAGTGATGATGTCGAAGCTCTTCTCTTTAACCAACTCAGGGTGCTGCCCACCCGTGGGTGAGCAGCGGGGAGAGGAGAACAAAAGATTCTCTCCCCGGCCTCCACCGGGGAAGGAGGGGGCCTGCTACCTCCTCCTGGAAAAGACTTGACGCCATCACTGAGCAGCCCGTCTCAGGAACGCCGCTTGGCCTGGCGCTTAGCGGGGCGCGGAGCCTGAGGGGGCTGTGTAGAGTTCTCAACGGGTCGGGTCGGCCCGACAAACCCGACGGGACCCGCGGGTTCGGGCCGGGTTCGGGTCGAAAATATAAGCAAATGACTCGGGTCGGGTCGGACCTCGGGCTTAATCTTTTCCACCCAGTAAAAAAACAAACAAATTATTATAATCATCGCTGCTGTTCACCGTAAAGAAAGTCTGGCTGCTGCGTGCAAAGTCCATCGCGGGTGGCTGGCAGAGAGGAGAACACGCCTCAGTCTATCCACTGTGGACGCACTGATCTTCCTCCACGATGCCTATTATAAGCATATGATTATGTTTGTAGGCTAGGTCTATTTTGTTTCAAAACTCGTAGCCCGCCTGCTAGTTTCAAAACGCGGTCGGAAGACTAGGAAAAGGAAAAGAGAATCTGACTGCGTGAGAAACCTGACAGGAGTCCCGCTCTCTGTCGAGCTTTATACTCATTGGCGCGAGCTCAAAAGCAGCACTGGATGCAACGGTGATGCTGACCTGGCGATCTTGTTGATGGACTAGTAAGTCAACCTTTCTAAGTTTGTGCTCATTTTATTTTGTGATTTCACCGGAATGAATAGACGCTGCAACGGCAATAGACTGTACTAGAACGCGTGCGCGTGCAACACATTCTCACCCCAACTCGTCACCTTTGACCAAGCTTCAATATCTGACGCTTTGGGCGCCCTTTGGCGTCAGTTCATGACGCGATCCTACAGCGTCATCTAACTGACGCTTTCCCTTTAGCGTCAGTTGGATGACGCGGTTAGGTTTAGGTCTGGGGTAGGGTAGGGTTACACGCAATCCTAGGGCGTCATGGACTGACGCTGAGAGGGCGCCCCAAAGCGTCAGATATTGAAGCTTGGTCAAATGCTTCCCAAGGCGTCAGTTAGGTGACGCCTTGGGGGTGAGAATGCCTTGGCGCGTCCGATTCGGGCCGCGGGCCGGGTTCGGGCGGATAATTCATGTTGATGTGTCGGGTTACATCGGGTCGGGCTTCAAAAGCCACGGGCCAGGTCGGGTCGGGTAATAATTTTCAGGCCCGTTGAGAACTCTAGGGCTGTGACGCTCCTCTGCGGCCGCCCTCGACGGCGCGGCCCGGGTGAAGGCTGCTGCTGGGGTCGTGCCGGAGGGAGGGGGGCCGCAGGAGGGCGTCCTCGGCGGCGAGCAGGCTGAGGCGGCTGAACCGACGGCTGGGTGATGGCAGCAGCTGGCCGTCGGGGCAGGATGTGTTCTGATCGCCTCCGTCTGCTTCTGGGCGGTCGAGAACTGCTGGGCAAAGTCCTCAACCGCACCGCCGAAAAGTCCAGCCTGGGAAAGGGGGGCGTCGAGCAGACGAGTCCGCTCAACGTCCCGCACCTCCGCCAGGTTGAGCCATAGGTGACGCTCCTGGACCACACTAGTGGCCATCACCTGACCCAGGGAGCGAGCAGCCACCTTAGTCGCCCGGAGAGCGAGGTCAGTGGCCGCTCGCAGTTCGTTGAACGAACCCTGGTCAGTCCTGCCCTCGTGCATATCCCTGAGCAGTTTGGCCTGGAAGACCTGTAAAGTGCTCATGGCATGCAAAGCTGCAGCTGCCTGTCCCGCTGCGCTATAGGCCCTTGCCGCCATCGACGACGAGAACCTACAGGCTTTGGAGGGGTGCTCTGGGAGGCCCCCGGGAGGAGGCTCTCTGTGGACACAACTGCATCGCAACAGAGCGCTTGACCGGAGGGATCCCGCATACCCACGGGCAGCTCCATCAGCGAGGGGAGGAAAGGCGGGGGAGGCTGACGGGCGGACACGGGAGGTCAAAGGAGCCTGCCATGTCTCCGTCAGCTCCGCATGCAGCTCGGGGAAAATGTTATTGGGGTCAGCTTGTGGCCTCTGCGGCGGCGGCTTTACCCAAGTACCACTCATCCATCCGCTGAGTGATCGGGGTGGGGCGGAGGATTCCACTCCAACCCGATACTCATGGCGGCCCGAGAAAGCATGGCCGTCATCTCAGGATCAGACACGGGCAACGCTGGCACTCCCGAGGGAGGCAACGCCGCCGTATCCTCCTCCGAGGAATCGAGCCCGCCTTGTGATGCTGTGATCGACATCACATCCTCCTCTGGAGCACCGAACGAAACAGACGGTGCCTACGAAGAAGCAGACGTCTGAACCGTTCCAGTGCTCGCTGGCTGCAACACTGTTGCGGTGGGTGTGGCCCGAGGAACTAGCGTCGGGGGTTTGTTCCACACTGTCACCGACAGATCACCCTGGCCGCGAACCGAAGAGCTTCCCTGGGTAGAGGAAGCAGATCGGGTAGCGGAGGCGGGGACTCTCACAGTAAGATCATTGAGTCTCGATCTCAGTGTTGAGATGGTCATATTCCCACAAAAGGCACATGACTCATCCACGAGGGCTGCTTTAGCATGACGAAGACCCAGACATACAAAGCAGCGATCGTGGCCATCAGATGAGGAGAGCATCAGATGACCATCTTTAAAAAGACGTGCCACGTGTAGCTCTTTTAGAGGAGAGGAGGAAATTCACTCTATCAGCGCTGAGGCGACCAGGGAGAAGTGCAAAGTCTGGCAGACCACTGCTCAGATCGCAGGCAATGCAGAATCTCGCTGGGTACCGCCGTCACACCAACGCTGGAGAGGACGCTTGTCTCGAAGAGTCTTGAATCAGTGATAAATGGCTTGTGGAGTGAAGAATGCTCTTGGCTCCGAAGCGAAAACATACTGCGGTTGCGTTCACTTCCTCCCTTTATACCCACAGGGTGGGGCGGAGTACGCTATGCAAATTCCGCAGCCCCAAGGCATTTTCATGCCATTGGCTCGTTGTTAAATACTCGAAGAGGATTGGCTTTCTATGCGAAACCTCATTCTCCGTCACTTCTGACGTAACTCGAAGTGACTACGAAGGGAACTTAGTATTATTTTTCTGCATAATTGGTTGGTTAACAAGATAATTGTTCAAACATCTCACCATGTTTTATTAATTTAGAAAAATAAACAGTATAAGACTATTACAGAGAACACGATTCCCAGTGAATCGATGTTGCACTGTTACAGACATCCACACAATGTCTGGGGGCACACTTTTAAATGCTTTGTGTAATCGTATTGTATCTGTTTTGCTTGATCTCATCCTTTTTGTTAAACCCTCCCCTTCCTATACTGCATGTGACCATGTCGAAGCTTAAATGTCACTAACCATGTGGCCAATTTGGTCACCATAGGCCTATCCAAGTACAGATGTGTTCAGAAACAATTCTGTCCTGTCCTCTGTACTGTACCCACTTTTCCTATCTGTCACTCTCTTCTGCTCTCCTCATCTGTATGCTTGCGGGGACGGACGGCCGGTGACTGCTTTGTGTAATCCATCCCTGCTCTGCATTGCTTGTCAAATTAATGAATCATCAGTCACCAGGTATTAAGGATTGAGAAGGCCTCCAGTGTCTGTACCCTCCTTCTTTATGCACTGTTTCATCAATCCATCCATCCGTTTCATCAGTCCCAGCTTGGGACCTTGACATGTCAATGCTCACCATTGATGATAACAATTAGCCTACTTTCTATTGTATGCTGGTGCCAAGATATGTCTTTGAACTGCATACATATACTCTAACCAAAAGAGCCTACCCTTATGTCTCTGTGATATTCTATTGCCAAATATGGGGGAGGGCACATTGCTTGTTAGGTGGTTAATATAGTGTTGGATGCTATTAGGGCATTGCTAGTGGTAGTTTTGTATTCTGAGAGGTTGTTAGAACATTGCCAGGCTAGTTTCTTACTGGTGTTCGGACAATAAATGGTTTCTTACTGGTATAAGTCTAAAGAGTCCACCATCTAGGTATGACCCTTTTCATTTAGGGTTTAGGGACATGTTTTTCTCTACAGTATTTTCGTCTGCCACGCATAATTTATATGTCTGATCACTTTGAAAGGTCAGATTACACCTCTCCTCAAAAAGCCACGTAATTTCCAGTATAATTTATATGCAAATGTTTTATATGGTAGAAACAATAGTGGTGATTCTTTGCTTTGCAAGCACAAATAAATAAATCAAAGATGCCCAAATAATTCCTCATTGCCAGCTTTTATCTTTCTCTCTGGGCCCATGCCCTCCCATTCCTGTGTCACACCACCCCCACCCCCCGCTTCATAACGCCTGCGGAGAAATGTGAAAAACATGTCATCACTGAGCAATGCCTCCAAATATAACCAAGCTCACACTACAGATAGATGCAGAAGCAGATATGGGAGGGCCTGCATGCTCATTTGTGTGACATCAAATAAAGTGTTGACCATGGATTTATAATGCAGAAACAAAACACACTTCCACTCTGTGCACGTATCTGCAGTCTGTTGAAATGTCCAGGATCCTTGGTCAACAGATGATGCGAGATCCTCCAGCTGTGGATACAACTGCAATTGTAATCGCATGACTGTGCACAAAGTGTACAGGGATTATTTATAGCCCATCTGTTTAACTTGGTCTCCAAAGTGACTTAATGTGAGGGATGATTTTGCAGAGTTAAATTCAGGTGATAATATCCACATTAAGCTTCATGCAATACTATAAATGTTGTCAAGATAGAGGTCAGGTAAATATGAGGATTTTAATTCTTACAGTTTTTTTTTTTGGTTATCCCAAACCATCTGAAAAGAATACAGATAGATGGGTTGTCACCATTAAAATGTAATGATATTCATATTACATTTATTATGTATGTCCATTAATGGTGTTTGCTACCTGCACATATCACAAGGAATCTGCCAACCCAGTTGGAAAATCCTGGCTCTATAGGATTTATTCAGTCTTGTTTGTTTTACTATGGAGGTGGCCACAGTTGTCTTGTAAATTTAGATGGAGATAACCTGAACTCAACCGTTATCATAAATAGCAACCACAGGGCATTTTAAGTCCATTTAAATTCATGGTGCAGAAAGTTGCACCTTTATATCCTATTCCGGCCCAATTACAGTGTCCCAGTCTCAGTTCAGATGGAAAAACACATTTACATAGCTCTTCATCTGTGATTTTGATTTGGCAGCGGCCCCTGTGACCTTAAGATGAGTCCCTTGGGGAGAACTGTTTGTAGCACTGTCTTGATAGCAAGCTACCACACACTGAAGACTGCACATACACAAACATGCTGTGGTGAGCAGGATGAGGTTGAGGGCCGTAGGAGAATGGTGCGAGGCTGGTGGCGTGATTAATGAAGCTGACACCTGTGCAAACGCACCGGTCTCTTATCTCACAGAGGAGCGGATGCATAAAGGTGGAGAGATGACCGTGAAGAACGAAGAGAGGAACAGGCCTGAACTTTTGTTGTGCTTTGTTTTTATAATATGTGACAGCAGTCGTACGTGAGGGGCTGCTGTCTTTTACTTTCAATTTGTATTTGTTTTATTTTGTTATTAAATTCTTTTGATTGTTCGCCGGTTCCCCGTGTCCTTCTTCCCATCATGTGTGAATGTCAGACCCAAGACCAAAAAGGACGTTAGACAGTTCCTGGTGCCGGCGAGATATCACAGAAGGTTTGTCCCTAACTATTCTGACCTCGACTAGCCCGCTGACTGATTTAACTAAAAATGAGAAACCAGATAAGGTCCAGTGGACGGAGCAGTGCCAGCAGGCTTGCACCCAGATAAAAGCTGCTCTATGTGGCGGACTGCTCTTACAAGCTCCTGACTTTTATTGTCCCCTTTATGTTGTAGACTGATGCGTTGGACAGGGGCTGGGCGCTGGTCCTGTCACAGGGGATAGAGGGTGAAGAACGAAGAATGCCTTACATTAGTCAAATGCAAAACATTGAACCTCTTCACACATGCTTAGACTTAGTCACTGCGCTATCAATTTGGTGGGGCTGGATTGGGATGACACTAACACAAACCCAGTCTGTGCGCACCTGCCAGGCCTATCCCTGAAATGTCCATGTTGCACAAAAATAATCACTGAAGATTATAATTACTATGTTGTTGGTTCCCTTTCAAGGGAACTTCAAGCTGCGTTGTCAAACGCGATGGGAACGCTCTGCGTGATCTGCGTCGTGAAGCGTCTGTACAATCAGTCCAATGAGAGTAGGACGTCAGGTGACGTCATTGACCAGGAAACTATAAAGCACCCTCGAGATCAGACCGCGACAGCTTCTGTAGCCTTCAGCAAGCGATCTCTGTACTCTGTCCTTGTCTATTTATTGTTGTTTGTCAAAGCCCAATATATATCACTATCTATATTTATGGCAAGATTATAGACGGTGTGTGGTTCCCTGCACTCGTTACATCACGGGTGGGGACACACATCAGCTATTTGTTGCAATGTTTGGGAGTGGAGCATGCCAGCAGTCAGTTCTTGAGGGAGCTGACTGTGGGCATTGCGAGAAGCGGTCCGAGGACGCTCCGCTCCCGCCGGGCGTTCTCCGAGGAGGACGGTTCGGCTCGCATTCCCCGCGCGGGTCTCTCTGTTGCCGAGGCACGGAGACGACTCGCATTTCGGGGTTCGCAAATGGATCTGACAGCGGGGGTTGGGACGGGCTCAGCTCTATCTCAGCTTTCACATGCCAGATCTAGTGTGACTGCGATTTCCAGTTCCGAGGAATTGATATCGTTAGTGTTTTGTTTTAAAGGAAAAGAGTACAAAACAAATAAAAATGTTAAGAGAAAGGCAGATGTTTGAGTTTTCAATGAATAAATAAATAAGTCAGCTCATATCTCTGCTGAATAAAGAGGAGCTTTTAAAAGGAGGTTTTATTTTTGCTTTTGCCAGTTAAAAAATGTACTGGCTAGCTGAACATTATGAGATTGAAAATAAAGAAGAGTTTTTAGATTAAATTTATCGGTAACACTTTACAATAAGGTTCAATTTATTAAACATTAGTTCATGCATTAACTAACATGAACTAACCATTTGTTGCTGTATTTGTTATTCTTTGTTACGTTAGTTAATACAAATCTAGCTGTTCATTGTTTGTTCATGTTAGTTCACAGTGCATTAACTAATGTTAACAAGATTTTAATAAAGTATTAGTAAATGTTGAAATTAACATTACCAAAGATTAACAAATGCTGAAGAAGTATTGTTCATTCTTAGTTAATGTTAACTAATGTAGTAACTAATGAACCTTATTGTAAAGTGTTACCAATTTATCTTAAAACAAGAAAACTCATCTCAGCCTCCTCGTTGGGGTTTGTATTTTATGTGTTTAATTCCCAGATGTCTAGTAATGTTTGGGTATTAAGTATTATGGTATTTCAGTGCCTCGGGTTAAAGAGACGTTTGCGAGCTTTCTCTCCTGAGTCGGTGTCATCGTTATTAACCCCGACGTTACCCACCAGCCATCTTAAATAATGAATATATTTTTATTAGGCAGCCCTGGTGGGTATGGAATGAGTGTGAGGAGCGACTCTCTGAGGAGGGTCGCAGCGCTGCCAGTTCGTTTGTTCCCGCTGGTGGCCACAGTATTATATATATGTGTATATATATGTTTTTCCGATATAAAGATAATGGGAAAATAAAGATATAAATATGTCTGTTCTTCTGGACACTCCGCTTTCAAGAAAACTATGAAGAGTTTCTTGAAGGGATGTCAGAAGAACAGATTCAGCGGTGTTCCAGAGGTTTCTTCCTCACCAATGTTCCTGAGACTGCTGGACGAGAGCAGTCTCGGCCTATTAAGCTCCTCGCAGCACAAGGTGCAATACAGAACAGTCTAGCTAGTTAGAGATATGCAAGATCTGAGGACTGTTTTATTTCTAAAAAAGCTTGGACAAAGGAGAAGCCCTGACGCCGAGGCGGTCAGGCTTCTAAGGGTGGTCTCCTCTGGGGTAGGGACGGTTTTGAGAAATCGTTTCTCCTCAGCGCCCTTTGGGGTGCGACTCTCTGAGGAGGGTCGCAGCACTGCCAGTTCGGTTTCCCTGTCGGTCGTCGGTCGCCGTTTCAGGGCACCAAGGTCTCAGTGTCCCCAAACGAGCCTTAAAAACGGCAGTCATTTCGGTTTCCTTGCCGGTTCGCCGTTTCAGGGCGCCGAGGTGCCTGCTTTTTCCAACGGTCCTCCGAGGAGGGTCGTAGGAACTAAGCTAGTTAAGAGGTAGGCAAGATCTGAGGACTGTCATCATCTCTAATAAAGCTTAGACAAGAAGTCCTGTCGCAAAAAATGAAGCTATCAGGCTTCTGAGGGCTCCTCCAGGGCAGGGACGATTTTGAGAAATCGTTTCTCCTCGGCGACCTCTGGGGTGCGACTCCCTGAGGAAGGTCGCAGCGCTGCCAGTTCGGTTGTTCCCTGCCGGTTCGCCGTTCAGGGCACCGAGGTGTCAGCGTCCCCATACGATCCTCCGAGGAGGGTCGTAGAGCGGTCAGTTCGGTTGTTCCCTGTCGGTTCGCCACTTCAGGGCACCGAAATGATTGTTCAAGCAAATCCAGAGGCCAGTCTTGAGAGACTGGTTCCCCTAGTAGAATTTCTGGCAGCGTGGAAACTACTGCCACACATTTCTCAGTGGGTCCTGCACACTATAGAAAAGGGTTTCAGAATTCAGTTCGGTTCTCGTCCACCCAGATTTCTAGGGGTCCTCCTCGTAGTGGTGGACCCGAGCAGGCTTTGGTTATGGAGCAGGAAGTATTGACACTTCTGTAAAAGGAGCTGTAGAAGGGATTCCTCCTCCAAGCAGACACCATTACTTCATTGTGAAAGAGGATGAGGTGTTGCGTCCTACTCTAGACCTGTGTCAATTAAACAGCAGGTTTCAGAATATTAAGTTCAATATGCTTACGCTAAATATGATTGAGTCACAGATTCAGTCCGAGGACTGGTTTCTCTCAATAACTTAAGGGACGCTTACTTATCTTTCCATCCTCATCACAGGAGGTTCATGAGGTTTGCTTTCGGGGGCGAAGCATACCAATATCGGGTTCTCCCATTCAGCCAAGGTTTCTCATTTAAAGATATTGGGGGTTGTTGCTCAACGCCAAGAAGAGTGTGCTCTGAGGACCACTTTTCTAGGTGTAGCCTTTTACAGCAGTAAATGTGGTATATATCATGGCAGCTGCGTCCAATGTAATTACTTTTGGCCTTCTGTACATGAGACCCATGCAGTGATGGCTCAGGACCAAGGGGTTTTCTCCGAGTAGAAAAACGTTTTTTGCATGATCAAGGTCACGCGGCTTTGCCTTCGTGCTTCGGTCTTGTGGAAGAACCTTGGTTCCTCGCCAGGCCCACTGTTGGGGGCTTCTTGTCGACGCATAATGTTATCGACGGATGCTTCCCTCACAAGTCGGGGGGTATATCTAGGCCAGTTACTCACTGTCAAGCATTTTTTAGACAGGTGTGCTCTCATGGCAGCTGTGTCCAACGTAGTTACTTTTGGCCTTTTGTACATGAGACCCATGCAGTGATGGCTCAGGACCAAGGGGTTTTCTCCGAGGAGAAAAACTTTTCGCATGATCAAGGTCACGCGGCTTTGCCTTCGTGCTTCGGTCATGTCAAGAACCTTGGTCCCTCGCCCAAGCCCAGTTTTGGGGGCTTCTTGTCGACGCATAATGCTATCGACTGATGCTTCCCTCACAAGTTGGGGGTGATCATGAGTGGTCGCTCGGCGAATGGTACTTGGCAGGACCATCTACCTTTAGCACATAATTGGCTAAAAGTGATGGCGGTATTCTCGAAAATCTCAATACTTCCCGCCAGACCCAAGAGGTCACTATGTGTTTGTCCTTTCGGATAAAACACTGATGGTCTCGTATATCGGAGCAGATATCCTGTTGAGGCAGGGGCTGAGGCCCAGGGAATGGAGACTCACCCCGAGGTGGTGGAGCTTCTTAGGGAGAACTTTGGTCAAACTAAAGTCAGTCGACATTTCACATCGTTGGTACAATGCATTGCTCTATTTGGTTCTCCCTCACACATCCAGCTCTGCTTGGACTGGATGTGATGTATTAGGTGTGGTTAACACTACACCGGTACGCATTTCCCGATATCTTTGCTCCCGGGAGTTCACCCTCATTTGGAGTTTGGATACTGTGGCTTGGCCTCTGAGGGGGCCCGACTCATAGAATCCTGTCTCTCGACTGAGGTCGTTGAGACCATTCTCCAATCCAGAGCTCCATCCACGAGAGAACTATATGCATTGAAATGGAAATTATTCTCCATCTGGTGTGGTGAACATCACCAAGATCCTGTTAACTGCCCTGTTGGTACAGTTCTTGATTTCTTGCAAGACCGTTTCTCTGCTGGATTATCTCCTTCTACCTTAAAGGTTTACGTGGCGGCTATATCGGCCTACCACACCCCTCTGGGGGTGCTTCTATCGGGAGAGATCCTCTAATTACTAGTTTTTCTCGGTGGTACATGAGGTTGAGACCTGCACTGCACTCAGAGCATCGGCTTGGGATTTGGCCATTGTACTTGAGTACATTGTACTTTTGGCTCCCTTTGAGCCCATTGAAGAGGTTTCAGAAAAATTCCTCACTTTGAAACATTTCTCCTTGCTGTTTCATTTATCGGAGATTAGGAGATTTACATGCCCTGTCGGTTGCTCCTTTATGCCTGGAATCTGCACCGGGTATGGTGAAAGCATTTCTATACCCTAGACCGGGTTATACTCCTTAGGTCCCATTTAATGTTGGGGGCCTTATAGTGCTGCAGGCCTTTTATCCTCCACCTTTTAATACCCCAGATCAGGAACGATTGAACCTGTTATGTCTAGTTCGGGCATTAGATGCCTACATTCACAGAGCTGCCCTGTGGCGTAAGTCTGAACAATTATTTGTCTGCTTTGGGTCACTCAAGAAAGAGTCCCCTGCATCTAAACAGGTTATGAGCAAATGGATAGTCGAGGCTATATCATTGGCTTATGAAGCGGCTGAACCTTGCCCTAGGATGAAGCTTTCACCTATGGCTGTTCGGGCCCATTCTACTAGAAGTATGGCAGCCTCTACGGCCTTTATTCCGAGTGTTTCCCTTCTTGATATTTGTAATGCGGCAGGATGTCCTCTCCGCATACATTTGTCAGATTTTATGACCTTGGCCTCTCCACTCCTGGGGCTAGGTTGCTTGCTTCTTAGTGTGTGCAAGGACTTCACACAGAACGGGCATTTCTCAGCATGGCGTAGTGGGTATGGGGTTCCCATCGCGTTTGACAACGCAGCTCTGAAGTTCCCTTGAAAGGGAACGTCTCTGGTTACGTATGTAGCCCTGGTTCCCTGAGAGGGAACGAGAGCTGCGTTCGCCTGCCATACTTCCTGCATGCCCTGACCGACTTGCTTCAGGCCTTTCACAGAAGCTGTCGCGGTCTGATCTCAAGGGTGCTTTATAGTTTCCTGGTCGATGACGTCACCTGACGTCCTACTCTCTTATTGGACTGATTGTACAGACGCTTTCACCACGCAATCACGCAGAGCGCTTCCATCGCGTCTGACAACGCAGCTCTCGTTCCCTCTCAGGGAACCAGGGCTACATACGTAACCTGAGACGTGTTTTTTTGTTGTTGTTGTTTTTTTACTGTGGGTCATAATATATCCTATCTTTTAGTTTGTTTTTGTTTTCTTTAGAATTGTTTTTCTGCCCCATTTCCGCACTAACTCAAAATGCGCATACACCACATCCTGAGCTGGCATAGGATTTGAGTGTGTCGTACGCCAACATCCACATCTTATAAATCTCAAAGTGACGGTGGTTTTGGGTTTACTCTGGAAATGTGGTGTACACACTTTTGATAAATGAGGGCCATTGCCTGGCACTTGTTTAAAACCTTTTTAAAAGACACCTGTCCACAGACTCAATCAAACAGACTCCAACCTCTTCACAATAGCCAAGACTAGAGAGCTGTGTAAGGACATCAGGGATAAAATTGTATAATACACATGTCACGGTAGACGTTTTCTCTGTTCCTTCTAATCTCTGGATTCCGAGAGTTCTACGTTCGTCACCGCCGTCTCTTCACTGCACTTCTTCACGGATCCTGACCATCTTGTCCCTGCGTCACCATTACCATCTGTTTGCACTGCCGATCCTGTTGTCTACAAATAAATTGTTATCTTGCATTTGCTTCCTGTCATTCGTCTTAAAGCCTGTGACAACTCAAGGCTGGGATGGGGCTAGATGACAATAGGCAAGCAGCTTGGTGAGAAGGCAACAGCAGTTGATGCAATCATTAGAAAATGGAAGAAGTTCAAGATGATGATCAGTCTCCCTTGGTCTGGGGCTTCATGCAAGATCTGGATGAACTGGAGCTGGAGAGGGGTGTAACCAAATAGAGACAGGTAAAATAGTTCATGGGGTAGTTGAGGGTGGGATGAGCCTTGGGGGAGCCAGGAGCAGAAGTAGCTAGGCAGGGTAGCTGGGCAGGGAGCAGAATTAGCTAGGCAAGATAATCCAGGAGGGAGGAGACATGGTGGAGGCCTGTGAGGAGGGACCAGGGATGCAATCTCCTGTGATGGATCCGGCTGTGGTTGGAGACCCAGTCTGAGCCAAGAAGACACAAAGCCAGGGTGACACTGCAGGTCTGGAGGGCCAAGGTGGAGCTGACGGCTCTTGGGAGCAAGTTAGAGGTGGGGAACCGTAAAACCAGGGTGGAGCCACTTTTACCAAGTACAGCAGCAGAGCCAAGTGGATCCAGTGGGATGAGGGTCCATGGTAGTGACAAGGGAGCATGGAGTCCGGGGCTGGGTGACTGGATGCAGAGACAGGCTACATGGGGTAGGCTACATGGGACCAGTGGTGAAGTGAGATTTAGGGAAAACTCTCTACTAAATCAAAGTCAAAGACCACTGGAAGCTCACTATCATTGGCGGAGTGTGTGGGTGGGGCTCCATTCCATAGCCTCAAATACCACAAGAACTCCCTTTGGTTACAGATAATTTTGCAGGTTCACACACCTGTTCAGATGTGACAGCGTCTTGTTCCCTCTTCAGGGAACCAGGGTTACAATCGTGACCTGAGATGTTCCCTTTTAAGGGAACTCGAGCTGCGTCAAAAAGCTGTGGAATAGTTGGCTGAGTAGTTGGCTGACTGAGTGAGAACAGAGACAGTGTGTCATCTCTTAAGATGCGAACAGGTCTACTTCTGCTCGACCAAAGTTTTACATAGACATTACATTACATTACATTTACATTTATTCATTTAGCAGACTTAAAAATGAGAACAATAGAATCAGTTAAACTAACAGTAGGACAACAAACGTAAGTGCTATGAACCCTCTCATTTCTCTCATTGTTAGGTTGGCCAGGATCACAAGTAGCTCTGTCTTCGCAAGGTTTATTTGAAGGTGGTGGTCCTTCATACAGCCAGAAATGTAAGTCAGACAGGCTGAGATACAAGCAGATACCTTTGGATCATCAGGCTGGGATGAGAGGTAGAGTCTGATGATCTGTCAGTAGGAGCTTAGTCTCCATTCACCAGGCCTCGGCCCCTGCCTCAACAGAATGGCTGCTCCTGGATTTAAAGCCCTGGGATTTAAATTGCCTTTAGAGAGAACAAATTCCCTTGGGCCCACATGAGGATCTGGTGCCAGTTTGAATTTCTGATCTCAGACCTCGGACAAGCACATGCGCACTCAAGTCGGGGGAGGAAGTGTTTGAGAGCTCGGAACACCACCATTCTTTTTAGCCTATTTGTATGCTAAGAAAGTAGATGGTCCTGCCACAGACCTTGCGCTGAGTGGCCACTCATGATTGCCCCCCCCCCAACCTGTGAAGGAAGCATCTGTCGTTAACATTACGCAACGACAAGAAGCCCCCAACACTGGGCCTTGGGTGAGGAACCAAGGTTTCTTCCACATGACTAAGGCACATAAGCATTGTCAGTAATCATGACGCAGTAACGCAGGGGCATTCCCACAGCGTCTCAACACAGCTCAAGTTCCCTTGAAGGGAACGTCCCGGGTTACGTATGTAACCCTAGTTCCCCGAAGGGACGGACGCTGCGTGTAATCGCAGTGGGAACGCCCCCAGCGTCAGCGCGTCTGAAGCATGAATGAAATCAGTCAATGGAGAGTGAGCGTACGGTGAGTGACGTCATTGACCAGGAAGCTATAAGTATCCCCTGAGCACACCAGACGCCAGCTCAAAGTTACTGAAGCAAGCGACCCGAGGGGATGCCGGGAGTATGGCAGGACACGCAGCGTCCGTCCCTTCGGGGAACTAGGGTTACATACGTAACCCGGACGTTCCCTTTCAGGGACTACCGCTGCGTGTAATCGGCAGTGGGAACGCAATACCCACATCCCCATACGACCAAACCCCCGCCGTGTGTCATTAGGAGACACAAATCGATGAGAGAACTTGAGCCCCGGGAGTGGAGCTAAGGTCAAGGGAATAAAATCTGACAAAAGTGTGCGGTGAGGACCAACCTGCCGCATCACAAACGTCCTGAAGGGAAGCTCCTGAAAGAAGAGCTGTAGAGGCAGCCATACTCCTAGTAGAATGGGCCCTTACGGCCAAAGGTGAAGGCTGACCGGCCGAAACATAAGCAAGTGAGATGGCCTCAACCACCCACTTGCTCATCCTCTGCTTAGATACCGGACAGCCCTTCTTAGGTGACCCAAAGCAGACAAACAACTGTTCCGATTTCCTCCACGGGGCCGATCTGTGGACATACGCATCTAAAGCCCTAACGGGACACAGCAAATTAAGTTTCTCTTGGTCTGACGTCACAAAAGGCGGAGGACAAAAGGCCTGCAGTACTAAAGGTCCAACAGAAGTGGTTGGTACCTTAGGAACATACCCTGGTCTCGGACAGAGAAAAGCCTTTACCATACCAGGAGCAAATTCCAGGCACGAGGGAGCCACCGACAGTGCTTGAATATCCCCAATTCTCTTTAGAGATGAGATAGCGAGAAGAAGGATAGTTTTAAGAGTAAGAAACTTTTCTGAAACTTCCTCGATGGGCTCGAAGGGAGCTAGGGAGAGACCTTCTAGGACGATGGCCAGATCCCAAGATGGTACCCTTGTGCGAACTGCGGGCCTCAGCCTCAAGGTGCCACGAAGGAAGCGAGATATCAGTGGGTGTCTCCCGAGGGACCCTCCACTTGAAGGGGCGTGGTAGGCAGCTAGGGCCGCCACGTACACCTTCAGTGTGGAGTGGGATAACCCAGTGGAGAGACGGTCCTGCAGGAAATCCAGCACTGTACCAACTGGGCAGTTAACTGGGTCCTGCTGGCGCTCTCCACACCAAGAGGTGAAAAGTTTCCACCTCGCAGCATATAACCTCCGTGTGGCGGGAGCTCTGGACTGGAGGATGGTCTCAACGACCTCAGCCGAGAGACCGGAATCTATGAGCTGGGCCCCCTCAGCGGCCAAGCCCACAGCCTCCACAGTTCTGGGCGGGGGTGAAGGATCGACCCGCTCGCCTGAGAGAGTAGATCTCTCCTGATCGGTATCTCCAGGGGAGAGCCGTCGAGGAGAGAAATCAGGTCCGCAAACCACACTCGAGCCGGCCAGAACGGGGCAATTAGCAAGAGACTGAGCCCGTCCCGGCGAACCCTCTCCAGAACTCCCGGGAGCAGAGCGATCGGGGGAAACGCGTAGAACCGAGACCTCGGCCACGGATGTACCATCGCATCCAACCCCAGCGGGGCTGGATGGCTGAGAGAGAATCACAGCGGGCAGTGTGACGTGTCTCGAGAAGCAAATAGGTCTACCTCGGCACGACCGAAATGTTTCCATAAGAGCTCCACCACCTGGGGATGAAGACTCCATTCCCCGGGCCTTGGCCCCTGCCTCGACAGGATGTCTGCCCCCTGATTTAAGTACCCCGGGAGATAAATAGCTTTCAGAGAAAGAATTCTCCCCTGGGACCATAGGAGAATCTGACGTGCCAGTTTGTAGAGTGGGCGAGAATGCAGACCCCCCTGATGGTTGATATAAGAGACCACCGATGTGTTGTCTGTTCGGATAAGAACATGGTGGCCCCTTAGGTCTGGGAGGAAGTGTTTCAGAGCCTGAAACACTGCCAACATCTCTAGACAATTTATGTGCCATAGACGGTGATGGTCCTTCCACAGACCCCGAGCGGGGCGACCACCCATGATCGCCCCCCAACCCGTGAGAGAGGCATCTGTCGTTAGCATAACACGACGACAAGGAGCTCCCAACACCGGGCCTTGGGACAGAAAACAAGGATCCTTCCACGTAACCAGGGCGCGATGACACCGTCGCGAACTCCTGATCATGCGAAACGAATTTCCCCTCGGGGAGAATCCCTTGGTTCTGAGCCACCACTGTAACGGTCTCATGTGCAGGAGGCCAAAAGGTATGACGTTGGACGCAGCTGCCATGAGACCTAACAGTCTCTGGAACTGTTTTACAGTGAATGACTGGCCTAGCTTGATCTGATCTACTGTGGTGAGAATCGAAGCAACACGAGCAGGTGACAGTCGTGCCTGCATCGTCGTCGAAATCCCACACGACACCGAGAAAAGTGGTTCTCTGTAATGGAGAAAGAACACTCTTCTTGGCGTTGAGTCTCAACCCCAATCTCTTGATGTGAGCAAGAACGACATCTCGATGTTCAAACCGCCTGATGTTCCGATTGAGCTAGAATTAACCAATCGTCTATATAATTCAGAATACGGATGCCCTGCAGCCTGAGTGGAGCTATAGCTGCATCCATACACTTCGTAAATGTGCGGGGTGACAGTGCTAGGCCGAACGGAAGAACCCGATATTGGTATGCTTCGCCCCCTGAAAGCAAACCTCAGGAACTTCCTGTGTTGTGGGAGGATAGATACATGGAAGTAAGCGTCCTTCAGATCTCATCGTGACAAACCAGTCCTCGGATCTGATTTGTGACACGAATCTGTTTTAGAGTGAGCATCTTGAATTTGAGCTTCCCTACAGTGCGATTTAAGAGACGCAGATCTAAAATGGGACGCAGCCCTCCATCTTTTTTCGGAACGATGAAGTACTGGCTGTAATATCCTAACTCCCTGCTGGGTGGAGGAACCCGTTCTATAGCCCCTTTTTGCAGCAGAGTTTTTACTTCCTGATCTAAAACCAGAGCCTGCTCGGGGCCCACCACCGTGGGCAGAACCCCTCTGAACCGAGGTGGACGCGTTCTGAACTGAACAGCGTACCCGTCTCTTCAATAATATTCAGGACCCACTGAGAAAACATTGGGAAGCATTTCCCATTCCGCCAGGAACTCTACTAAGGGAAGCCAGCCTCTCGAGGCTGGCCTCTGGATGAACGTCCCGAGTAACAGACACAGCGCCCTCTAACACATTGGCAGGAAACAGCTGGTCTGAGCACTCCACAACCCCCCTCGGAGGGGCGAGCGTCCCTCGGGAAATCGCTCGCCGAGTCTCCTACGCCCTGTATAGGCAGGGTTAGTAGAACAGACCCCTGAGGGCATCGAGAAAGACAGGGCACCGTGTTCTTGTGCGGTGAACTCAAGTCTTTCCCGAATGGGGACCACCCTCAGAGTCCTGACGTTCAGCCCGTCAGGATTTTTTCCACGCGGCCTTCTTAGCGACAATGACTGTCCTCAGATCAGTCCTGCCCCCGAGACGGCCGCGCCTGAGAGCGCCCCGCCTCGTCCCTCCAGTTTCTCTGTGGGGGCACGAGACGCGACACTCTGCATCTGCTGTGTTCTCTTGCGAGACGAACTCGGCGGCTGGGGCTGCGCTCTATCAGCAGCCGCGGAGACACGCACTTTCAGCGGGATATATTTACTGAAAAGCAGCCGCCTGTTTTTTCTCCTCTTGGAATTTCTCCGTGACTGAGTGTAGCGCGTCACCGAAGAGACCCGTGGGCGAAACTGGCGCGTTTAAAAAGAGAGCCTTATCTTTCTCCTTCATAGACGTTTGGCTTAACCATAAGTGCCTCTCTGTAGCCACCAAAGCTGCCATAGACCGGCCGATTGATTTTGCAGTCTCCTTAGTAGCGCGGAGGGCGAGATCTGCGGTCTGCCTGAGCTCGCTGATAGTATCTGCAGAAATCTCCCCCCCTCGCACACATCTTTCAGCATTTCAGCCTGATAAGCCTGCATAATGGCCATAGTATGCAAGCACGCAGCCGCCTGCCCAGCCGCCGAGTAAGCTTTCCCCACCAGCGCAGAAGTATTTTTCAGTGGTCTGGAGGGAAGCGCCGGTGCTTTAAGTGAAGACGCCGAAGACGGAGAGAGATAGCTCGCGAGCGTCTCCTCCGCCTTCGGCATCGTCACGTATCCAGCAGATTTCGCACCAAAGATATTACCATATGCATTTGACTGATTTGTGTGAATTCTGCTGGAAACCGGTCTAACCCACGTCTTCGATACCTCAGTATGAAGATCCGGGAAGAACGGCAAGCACCGGCGAGAGGGTTGAGGTCGTGCAGACAGAAATCTATCGTCTAATTTGCTTTTGACTTTAGACTCCTGTCTATCAGATGGCCACTCAATACTGAGCTTTTCGACCGCACGAGACAAAACATCCATCAACCCTTCTTCCTTTACAGTACAGTGTGACGAACTGGTTTCTTCTGATGTAAAACTCTCAACATCCAGCTCCTCAGAGCTGGAAAGTCTCAAGTTCACATCATCATCAACCTGTGCCTCCACCCGGGCAGAAGTAACCGCCGCAGCGCGTGCTTCCAGAGCCGGGTGAGAGGCACTGGATCCCGCCGGAGAAAGCTGAGATAAGGCGGAGCCCGTCTCAACCTCGCGGTGAGATCCATCTGCGATCCCCAAGACAAGCGCCGCTGCCCTGCCTCAACAGAAGCGGGACCCGAGCCTTGGGGAGCTCGCAGCATACCGCTCTCCTCAAAGAGTGATCGCGCGAGCGCAATGTTCGCAGAGGAAGCGCTCGCAGTGCTCACAATCGACTCCTCGAGAGCCGACTGGGCATGCTGCACTCCCAAACAAGCCACACACAACTCGTGTGAATCCCCACCCGTGATGTAACGAGTACAGGGAGGAACACACTTTCTGTACTGTTCTCTTTTCTCACTCATTTTCTGTTTTTTTTTTATATATATAGCTATATATATAGTGAAAAACTCCTGATATATCAGACAAACACAATCGACAGATTTCAGACACACACACAGAGCTTGCTGAAGTAACAGAGCTGGCGTCTGGTGTGCTCAGGGGATACTTATAGCTTCCTGGTCAATGACGTCACTCACCGTACGCTCACTCTCCATTGACTGATTTCATTCATGCTTCAGACGCGTGACGCTGGGGGCGTTCCCACTGCGATTACACGCAGCGGTAGTCCCTGAAGGGGAACTAGGCAACACAGAAACTGAAACATTCACAGGGAAAACAGAACCACACAGAAACAGAAACAATAACTTAAATAAATCATTCTGCATAGACTGTGTTATTCTTACTATTGTTCTGTCAAGTGTTGTGGCTCGCGCAGAATTCAACCAATCCAGCTCATCGCCGGATGTCTGAAAGGGAGTCCCTGTGAAATAGAATCGCTGGCCTCTGTACTCTTTGCTCCATCCGGCTGTCATCCTGTCTGCTTCGCCTTGGATCTTCCCGCCTGTCCTCCATCACTCCGGCTCCACCTCAGGTACTCTGGCTGCGCCTCTGACGCTTGTCGCCGTAAATCGTTGATCAGTGTTCCCTCCATAGACGCCACAAATTAACTGATTATTATGTTGGTTGAGAAGCCAACATATTATACTATTAACTGAATATTTATAATTATTATGATTCCCCTCTTCTTCTGAGTAATTCTTGGACAGAATTTTCCTGACTCTCTGTGTTTTCACTGTTATACTATAGAGGGCGCAATTATATATCTTCTCAAAGAGTACTGAATCTTCCTATCAAAACAAGTTTGAGGAAGATGAAGAAAAAAGTGACAGCATATTTAATCATAACATAAGCATATGCAAAATAATGCGATCACCAACATTAAACAGCAAATCAAAACTGCCTAATATTACTGAAGATAATTTCTACCCAGGACAAGCTATATGACTGTGTAAGCTTTGGGGCTGTTGATGGACTCAATCTACTCCATCTATGTTTTGAACATTGTTCTAAATCCAATCTGGAGGTAGTCTTTGACAAAAACATGATTTTGACTCAAAATGTTTTGTTTTTTTTTTTGTTTGTTTGTTTTTTTCAATGAAACTTGTAATTCACGTGTTGATAAAAAAATACATTAAGCTAGAATTTATTTTATTTATTTATTTATTTTAATAGAGCTCTGTTATTTCTTTTTATATATTGCATGTACTGCATTTATAATACAAACATTGTGTGGGCCATTACATTTTTGTGAAAATGATCAAAAACACTGGCAATGGTGGGGAAGAGGTAATACTTCAAGCACTACACTGTTTATTTTTTTTTCAAGGGGGTTTTTTTTTCAGTCCATACCCTCAGTCTCATACTTAATTTCACAATTTGCTGGGTTTGTCCTCCCAGACAGCAACATAGTGTCATCCTAGATCTGGCCCGCATCTGTAACACGTGGAATCTGCATGTACCAAGTATGGCCCGGATCTGGGTCGCATTTTGTCTGAACCAAACTGGATTCAGGCCAAATTCTGAGCTCTGAGCCTTCCGTTGGACAGCATGACAATGTGCATACATTATTATGTATGATCTGAATACATGTACTTGCAAACTTATAATTTTTGGGGTGCATTTTAACTTAAGTAGGCTATACTGAACACATCTCTTTAAATGTCACAGGAATTTCCCATATGAATTTTACACCTGAAATTTAAAATTTCTTGTTATGATCAGATTCTCGATGTCTTTTCACCATGTGTCACTAGAGAATTGAAATATTATAGTCCATCTGTCTTGCATGTAAAGACAGCAAGACACATGTGCAGTAGAGTGATCTATTTGGTCTCATCCTTATGTTCTCATCATTAGAGCAATACTATGTGATCACTAAAAAGTCAAGCAATTGACATCTGCCTAATTAACAATATGCCCAAGAACACTGTAATTGCACAGTGAGCATAGCCAATGATTAACCCCGTAGGTGCCACAGGCCTGTCATCTTACTACTTGTACATTGTACATTAGTGTGCATATAGATCAGTCAGTACTCACACACACACACACACACACATATACCATCCAGTTAGCTTCAGCTGATAGGCCTTAAAATAGACATGGAGGAGGTATTTCATGGACCACTTGTTCCTAGGCTCTGGATTCGTGAATGGACTCATCCTTAGCAAAGTGGTGACATTTCTTGGTTGATTGCAATCAATATTGGTGACCTCTTATTTTGAGCTCAACGCTCAACTGACTCTCTTAGTACCCCATGACAATTGGATGCTTATCAGGCTGCATCCAAAATGGTTTCTTAAACACGCAGCGGATGTGGGATTGGAGTTCCATTGGAGCAAATACCCTGTCAAGCGGCACACAATGATGCATGATTGATATGAACACACCTAGCTTTACACTGGTTTGTCAACAACTGTTAGACCCCCACTGGATGATAAATCTATCAACATTATGTGACATTGAGTTTCTCTTAATTTTGGATATGAGAAAGAGCAATACGCACTGCAGTAGAGTGTTCTTGTTAAAATTGTGTGAACATGAGTCTTAGATAAATTTCTACTATTTAAAAAAAACAAATCTATATTTTACATTTTCAAATAAAGGGGTGAAAGCTGGTTAGTGTAAACATAATTAAATAAAAAAAAATATTGCAGTACACAAAATGATTTATAGTCAGCCATCTTTGTTTTGTGCTAAGAAAAAAAGGATCATTTGAAAGAGCCAACATAAATGAATTACTTGACTATAAGAAGAACTTGCCTCTGTTTGAACCATATGAAAAACATGATGATGTCTACTCCATCATCTTCAATGTCCATACACTAGAGAGTTAAAGTACTATCATAAATGATTCATTATGAAATACCAGCATGAAACAATGTGCCAACCAATATATAATACAATACCCCAAAACCAAAGTTGTATTTGTAAAACACATCAATACTTCAAAAAGAATCAGCACAACCCAGTCACTACTTTTTTCCTTTTTTTTGCAACTGCGCTTGTTGAAAAAAAAAAAAAATAATAATAATAATAATAATAATAATAAGTAGTGACTGGGTTGTACTAATTCTAGAATTGGATCTAGAACACTCAGTGATCTGTTGTGATATAAAACCTCTCTGATAAAGCCGTTCTTTCACATAGAGTGTCTGACAGATAGAGAGTGCTGTACCAACAGTGTTTCATAATAAAGGCCTTTCCATGGTCTTTAATGGATTCTCCCAGTTGCCTCGGGCAGTGAAAAGGGATTCAAAATGTTTCCAGAGCTCCGCTCCAGTGATTGAGTCAAACGCAGCACTGCTCAGCCAGCACTCAGAGGGGAAGGAGAGGAATAAGATGGAGGGAAGACAGAAGAGGAGGGTAGGGGGATTCTCTGTATGCCCCCTTTTCTACGTCATCACTGCTTTCTTCTCTCGCTTCTCTCTCCCCATTCGCTCAGCTGCACTGCCTAAGGTATTGCACTCTGGCAGTTAATTCCTTTTATTTATGGTTTCGTCTTGCATTTCCTGAATTGCATCAATAGGAAGTGTAGTGTCAAACTACGATTGCATCCAATGCAGCGCAAACCATCTTGCACGTTATGTTTTCCTTTGAATCACACTGCATAGAAACGCTGAGTATAGGAAGGGGGATTGGGCGGTACTGAGTTTCCTCTTCTGTTTTTTTTTTTTTTTGACTCCACCCTTCTTAATTCTTACAGTAAATGCAAGCTAAGTATGCTTTGAACGTCAGAGGTTTCAGAATTGTACAATACTTCTGGCACTATTGTTCTGCCTCTGCCTCATTCTCAGCAACCCAAGCCCACCCCCCACCCTCGCCTGTGTGTACTGAATACAAGCTGCAAGCAGTCACGCAGCTGTTTCCATGGCAATATCTATCTGCGAGAAAGATTCGCTCAACCTCTCTCACAGGCATTCCTCCGCAGAGAGCCCACACTGTCTATGGCCAAAGCAGGGGTGCTGCTATTTACAACAGCTGTGTTAGCATTACAGACACACATATGTCATCTTATTCATGTGTTTTCTTTGTATGAAACACTTTGTGGACACATTTCATTTGTGTGAAAATATATGGTAGGGTTTCCATTGTTGCTGATTTATTAATATCCACAGTGAATACACTGAATTTTATTGAAGAAAATGAGATTTGGAGTAGGAAGAGAGAACGCCTTTGCTGCTCAAAAGAGGGTTTTTTTTCCTCAGCCTTATTGTGTGAAGAAAATCCATTAGAAATGGCTACAAATTTTAAAGCTACCATCTGAAAAAGGTAAAAGAAAGAATGTCAAAATACTTTGTTTATTTAGATTAGTGGTTCTAACTGGTTATCCTCCAGCAGACTAAAACTGTTCTTAAAAGCAAAAAAAAAAAAAAAGCTCATGTTACTATGGATTGCTTAAGCTCAGAAATGAACACAATTGTTAAAATTACATTTATTTATTCATTAATTTATAAAAAAATAAAAATAAATAAAGAAGTGGTTTCATGCTCTCAGTAGTTACTAATTCACCACATACAAATCATATTTTGGTTGAAACAAACCTTTTTGATGCCTGCAAACATGCTTGTTTGCTCTGTGGTTTTGTATAGTGATTTTTGAGAATGAAGGAATTCATTGATATGCACACAATATTGTGACCTATGCTACCTGTTAAGAACTGGTGTAGACAAATATTGTTTTATAGTCAAGAGAAATAATATAACGTAGACATTTTAAAAGAGAGTTTCTGGTCAGATAATAACAGAACTTTGTCTGAAACAAACATGACCAGAAAGTTTTTTCTCTTTTGAGAACTAAAAATTAAAAAACATAAAAGTCATGACAACAGGAATTCAGATTTATGAAATTCATTCTGTATTTAAACAAATGTGTCTTCATTGTAACAGATATTGTAAAAACAGTCATACATACATGTGTCACGATTCTGAAATGGAGGACACAGACACAGGATGAGCTGGTGGTGATATTAACTATAATAGACACAGCACACGAATAGTGAGGCGGAAACAAAATCCAAACAGCAGGGCAGGATACAATAGGAGAAATGGCTGGTCTTCTAGACAGCAAAGATGTGACGGGCAATGATGGAGACAAGTTAGCCGCTCAGGGAACCAGAGGCTTGACAGTCTGGTGATGAAACTAGACGTAGCACCAGACTAGCTGCCAGGCCGGGAGAGTTAATGACAAAGGGGTAGAACAGGATACAGGGCAGGAACCAACAAGAGACAAAACACAAGACAAGACTCAAGACAAGACAACACAACAAGAGATAACAAACAGAAACAATAGTAAAAACTGGCAAAACTGTGACGAGTGTGACTAGAGAAAATACAAACTGAACCATAATACTGGAGTATTAAATAAAATAAGATAAAAATAAAACAAAATAATAATATTTAAAAAATCAACACATTATCTTGCAAACAAGGGAAAAACAAAAGCAATTCTAGAAAAAATTAAGGACCTAAAAACAAAGGAAATTAAAAACAAAACTGCAACCTTGCAGTTGCAAACTAAAGAGAGGGGTGAGTAATTAATGACTTAATTTTCATTTTTGTGGTGAGAACTAACCCTTTAATTATCAAAAGAAAATGATCAAACAAGGGAAACGTCTCAGGTTAATGACTATAACCCTTGTTCCCTGAGAAGGGAATCGAGACACTGCATCGAGAATCGACACTTTGGGGACGCTCCTGAGCGTGCGCCTCTGAAGTATGAATGAAACTAATCCAATCCTGATTGGTGTTGCGTCGACGTAACATGTGACGGCATACCCGGAAGTATAAAAGTGATGTTGTCACAACACACACTAGCCTCTCAATGAAGCAAGACGCTCTAAGGCCTCAAGGGGCGTGGCAGAACGACACAGTGTCTCGTTCCCTTCTCAGGCAAGCAAGGGTTATAGTCATAACCCGAGACGTTCCCTTTCGAGGGAACTCTACACTGTACACTGGAGATCTCCCACCCCTTAAATGAGGTAATAGCTAAGCGACAAACCATTTTTAGCGGCTGAGCCCTTAGGCCGAAGCTGACTCCAAAGGTTTGAAGGGGGCCAGGGATAACCCCTCCAGAACTACTGCCAGGTCCCAGGCAGGAACCCTGGGACCTGGTTGCCGGCCTCATCCTCCAAGTACCACGGAGAAACCGGATGACTAACTGGTGCCTCCCCAGAGGCCCTACCATCTAATGGTGCGTGGGGAGCTATGAGGAGTGATATTATGTCCGGAAAACCATACTCGTGTTGGCCACATTGGGGCAACCAGAAGTAGACTGATGCACTCCTGACGGACCTCTCTCCAGGACTCCCGGGAGCAGAGCGATCGGGAAAAAAGCGTACAAGCGAAGCCTCGGCCAGGCCTGTACCATGGCATCCAACCCCAGTGGGGCTGGATGTGAGAGGGAGAACCAAAGTGGACAGTGGGACGTCTCTCGACGCAAAACAGATCCACTTCCATTGGTCCAAACCTCTCCCATATCCACTTCACCACCTCCAATGAAGTTTCCATTCCCCGGGCCTCAGCCCCTGCCTCGACAGGATGTCTGCTCCCTGATTCTGAACCCCCGGACACACACTGCATTTATCGGACAGTATTTTTCTCTGGGACCAAAGTAGAGAGCTGCATTGGGACTCTGAGTCCCGCCGGGTCCCGCGCGGGACCCAACGCAAATCTCGCGGCAGCGGGCGGTTTGAACTTTGCTGCGGGCGGGAATGGGCGGCCAAAAAAAACCCTGCGGGATTGTGAGGTAGTCTAGCGACATGATGGAGATGTCAATAAATGATGTGGGAAAAGAACCTCAAACGAGGTATTTATAGCACAAAACCTAAGCGGCTCCCTGACAGCAAACAGCTGGCTGTTTTGAATAGATGACCCGGTTACTGTGAATGGGTAGCGCTTTATGAACATTCTGTGACCGCTCACGAGCGCTCACTCTTAACAGACACACGAACAGACACACACACACACACACTGTCCCCATAGACTGTCCCCGGCGCTGCACGCGCGTGTGTGTGTGTGTGTGTGTGTCTGTTCGTGTGTCTGTTAAGAGTGAGTGCTCATGAGCGGGAGACACACATAACCTGATTTATACGAGGTTGAACTGGCCGTGTGACAAAGCGGGCATAAGATGGACACGAGCACAAATAGAAAAAAAAGAAATGCACGGTAGCCTATAGATGGCCCCGATAGCCAGGCTACTATTCATCTTCCTGATCAGTGCATCAGAATACATGCAGGCCAGGAAAACGTAACAAACAACCCCATGAATCTCTTAATAGCAACACAAATACGTGTTTTTTTTTCCTGCGGGACGGGAGAACACAAAATCAATGCATTTCTAGTATTGTGTGGGATTAAATTCTCAGAGTTTTGCGGGTGCGGGCGGGAGTGGACATACATATTGCGGGAGCGGGCGGGAGTGTAATGCATACGTTGCGGGAGCGGGCGGGAATGGTCAGAAATACGGCGAGTGTGGGCGGGAGCGGGATGAAGAAAACAGTCCCGCACAGGACTCTAGACCAAAGGATAATTTGATGCGCCAGTCTGCACAGAGGGCGCGATCTGAGTCCCCTTTGTCGGTTCAGATTTTTTGGTCCCATTTTTGGTCCAGATGTCGGTCCCATTTTATTATCTGCAGGACCCACGCAGATATGTTGGGAAGATGATACCACTCCTCTACAAAAACTACTAGGGGTACCAGCCTCTCGAGACTGGCCTCTGGTGTCTCCTGAGCATCTATCTTGACTACCTGAAGCGGAATACCGGCAGGCTGTAGTCGATACGGCCCTTGTGACCATAACCGATGCTTTATTAAAATATTTTTATTAAATATATATAAATAAATATTCAAAATATTTATTGGAAGGCCTTGCCATTCTACAAAATCTACTAAGGGAACCAGCCCTTCGAGACCGGTCTCTCTGGGTGTTTCCGGAGCACTACGTCACTAAAAATTTTGTGACCATAGTCGGTGCCCGGTTGCAAGCCCTTGGGTGAACGCCACGGTGTGCGTTCGCTGAAAATCGATGTAGCCTCGAAGCGTTCAAAACGGCAGGACAACATATATATTTCTATATATAAAATCCTTTATATATATATATATTTTTATATATATAGCCTATACATATCCGAGCCACTATAGATTCTGTATTGCAATGCAGCCCTTAAATCTACGTGCTGCCTCGGCAACCGTGAGATCTCAGTCACAGAATCTTTACTGCAAAAATTTAGGACACTGGGTTTGGAGACACAGGACGAATGCAGTTTATCCCACGATCTCTTTTTCGTGGAGATCAGGAAAAAACGGCAAACCCCAGCGCTGAGGCTGTGACCCGTGCCACATGAAACGCTCATCTAGTAGGATACTAGATGACTCTTAATAGGAAATGCTTCACAGTCTGCACAAGCAGCTCCCTCTGAGAGCTGCTCATGCATGCTGTGCTCCCAAACAATTAACACATAAAGCATGTGTGTCCCCACCAGTGATATAATGAGGGCAGGGATACACATTTCTTTTAAATTGTTCGCTGGCCATTTCTAGTTCAAACTGAGTGACAAACAACACCAAATAAGACAGACAGTTTTTCTACACAGAACGCTTGCTGAAGAGCGAAAGCTAGTGTGTGTTGTGAGACGTCACTTTTATACTTCCGGGTATGCCATCACATGTTACGTCACGACTGCAACACCAATCAGGATTGGATTAGTTTCATTCATACTTCAGAGGCGTACGCTTAGGGAGCGTCCCCCAAAGTGTCGATTCTCGACGCAGTGTAGAGTTCCCTCGAAAATGATGTTTCATTAACAAGGTTCGGGAGGATCACGTTCTAATGATCGAACAATCAAGTCAGCCAGCTGTCAGCAATCAGTAATCAACTGGTTCACTCAATCAGCACAAGCAAAGCCTATAAAAACACACAGTCGACTCACCCATATTCCTCGACTGTTCTCAGCATTTGGTGTACTGCTTCGCTAAAAAGATGTCCCAAATGCAACTTTCACCGTCCGATGACAAGCTCAACCACGCTCCGCCGCCATCAGCTGGCCCCAGGACGACTTCTCCACCTGATACCGCCTCCGAGCCCCACGTTTCATCTCGTGGGCGCCGGTCGGTACAAACAACTCCTCGCACGCCAAGACGCCGAGGTTTACCCTCACCTCCACCGGCGAGGACTCAAGCTTCCTCCCCAGCGTCCTCCTATCGTCTCGGCCGTGCCAACAATTCCGCCTATTGGGAAGTGGACCGTCTTGAGTCTGAGACAAGCGCTGATAAACTCAGATTTTCAGCCCTCGCGCAGGATGACTAAAGTGCAACTTTACAACATGCTATGTTACCTTGCCAATCATCGAACATCTCTCCTGAGATCCACCCCAGGTTCCAAGGCGGCCAGCAGGCCGAATTCTCGCGAGGCCCCCGAACTCGCCTCGCGAACTGAACGACTATTTAGCGCTGATAGCCGAGCTCGCGTTGTCCTATGGGGAGGGCACTTTTACACTTACCACAAACTCTTTTCAGCAAAATGCGCCGTCAGGGTTTCTCAGTGGAACCAGTGCCCTTACTGGGGAGCACTAGATACTGACTTGCACAGCAGAGTTTTCCTCGGCTGCAGGAATATTTCCTGCGCGGTCTGTAGATCAGTAGCGCATCCCACAACATCGTGCCCCCAAATTAACCCTTACGTTTCTCCACGCCCTGAAACAGCACCAGTCAAATCCACCAGCTACACACCAAGACCGGCGACAAGCAACCTTCACGAGGATAAATTCAGCTCCAGAGCACTCACAGACAACAAACAGCCTTGCAACAATTTTAACATTGGCAAATGCACCAGGCAGCGTTGTCGGTACCTGCACATATGCAGCTTTTGCGGCGGTGCTCATGCCCGTCCTGTATGCCCGGTGTATAAAGATGTCAATAAAAAATCTAGAAATTATTTATCGACTCCTGTGAATATTTCTCGCCTTTCCATCGAACTAGCTCACCACCCAGACTCTGAATTCACCGAATATCTGCTGTCTGGCCTACAACACGGCTTTAAACCTGGAGTGGTTTGTTCGCTCCCCCAAAACATCATCTGCGATAATCTCCAATCGGCTCTCGCTGAGCCCGACGTGGTAGACAACCTGATTAAAAAAGAAGTCGAGTCAGGCTTCATGATTGGCCCTTTCGACGAGCCTCCTTTCAAAAATTTTCGCATTAGCCCCATTGGAGTGGCTACGAGAAAGTTTTCAGGTAAGAAACGCCTCATAGTCGATCTGTCAGCTCCACATAAATCTTTGTTCCCAAGCATTAACAGCCTGATCCCACTCGACGAATTTTCTCTCAAATACCACGACGTAAATCACGCAGTCGACCTGATTAAAATCGTGGGCCGGGGTGCCTGGCTCGCAAAAATTGACATCACTTCGGCTTTTAAAGTGATGCCCATCCACCCGGATTCATGGCACTTATTCGGCGTGCGCTGGCATGAGAAATTCTATTTCGCCGTACGCTTAACTTTCGGATGCAAAAGCAGCCCCAAAATTTTCGAACATGCTATCTGAAGCCGTTTGCTGGATCTTGTCAAACAATTACGCAATTCCTCACCTCATTCACCTGCTGGACGATTTTCTAATAATTTCGCCTCCCAGCGCCATTCCAGCAGCCCAGATCCTCACAGTTCAAAAAGTCTTTTCCGAGCTCGGAATCCCCATTGCCCAGGAAAAAACCATGGGTCCCGCCACATCCATCGAGTTCCTTGGCATTAATCTAGATTCGGTTCGATTCCAGGCCTCCCTGCCCAAGGAGAAAATTGATAGGATAATCCTCATCTCATCTACCCTCGCGGACAGTCCAAAGTGTTCCAAACGCGAACTCCTATCCATGCTCGGCCACTTAAACTTCGCCATGCGCATTATTCCACAAGGCCGCCCTTTCATTTCTCATCTCCTCTCTCTCGCATCTTCAGTCCACGCACTAGAGGATCCAATTTCCATAACTTCAGCATGCCGCGACGAACTCGGGCTATGGATAACTTTCCTTAAACAGTGGAACGGCCTATCCTTTTTCTATAAGGATCTAATTTCCTCCCCCTCGACATCCAGCTGTTCACAGATGCAGCCCCCTCTGTTGGCTTTGGAGGGTTCTACCAAGGACGCTGGTTCGCGTCTACGTGGCCCCCCCAAATACAGGACACGCTTCAGTCCTCTGCTTTATTCGAGCTCTACCCTCTCGTAGTAGCAGCCTTCCTGTGGGGGAAAGAATGGACTGCTAGCAGCATCATAGTGCATTGTGACAATGAAGCTACAGTCCAGTGCATTAATAAAGGCCGTTCCCATGCACCCACACTAATGCCACTTTTAAGACGTCTAATCTGGATTTCCGCATGTGATCAATTCATCTTAATTGCCAAACACATCCCCGGGTCAAAAAATCTAATTGCTGACTCTTTGTCTCGCTTTATGTTTCAGAAATTCAGGATGCTGGCTCCAGAGGCGGACGAGCTCCCAACTCCAGTACCTCATTATTCGGAATTAATATTCCCATAACCCACCCGCAAAAATCCCTCCTCAACATATCGCTCGACACCATTCTGCAAGCAGTTTCCCCCAGAACTCTCCAATCTTACGTGACCGCTTGGAGATGTTTTAAAGCCTTCCACCTTTCCTATAACACGCCATTCCCCGATTTTTCCCTCCTTACAATAACCTCCTTTATCTCTTACCTTAACAGCATCAAAAGCCTCCAAGTCGGGTCCATCAAAAGTTACCTAAGCGGCATCCAATTTTTCCACAAATTGATCCACGGCGCCCCCTCTCCGGAAATAAATAATTCACAAACCTCCCTCTTGATTAAAGGCATCCAACGATCCCAGCCCACCCGCCCAGATACCAGACAACCCATAACGTTAGATATTCTCACTAAATGCATTCAGACCCTCCGCACAGGCTACCGATCCCTTAATACCTCCCGCACACTCGACGCCATGTTCATTCTAGCCTTTTTCGGTTTCCTAAGATGCTCTGAACTGGCTATCACTTCCAGATTCGACCCAAAAATCCACCCAAACATCTCAGATCTCTCAGTACTTGACAGCGAAACAATCTCGTTTCTGATTAAACAAAGCAAAACAGACCAAACCAAAAAAGGACACTTCATATATATTTTCAACCTCTCGTCACCAATTCAACCATTCCAAACTATACTAGCCTACCTCCAACTGAGAAACTCTCATGCTAAATCCCCTTGATCTCCCAGCGGACCCAGAGACAGCCTTCCCAGTCGAGTATGTACATCTCCTCTCTCTCTGTCCAGCGAGTATTGATCTCCCAGCGGACCTGGAGATAGCCTTCCTGGTCGAGTATGTATATCTCCTCTCTCTCCGTCCTGCGAGTATTGATCTCCCAGCGGACTCAGCGAGAGCTCCCTGAGGTCGAGCGTCTTCATCTCCTCCTCCATCCAGCGAGTATCGAATTCCCAGTGGACATAGCCTAACCCTCCCAGTAAAGAATCTATGTTTTTCTTTCAGGACTGGTGAGGCTTACCTATGCTGGGACCTTTGCCACAAGAACCCTCTCGTTTGGACACCGCAAGCTCTCCCAGCCAAAACTACCTGGCTCTCCTCAAAACGCCAGCCCGCCATTCTCTGCGCTCTTTCGGGGGCTCTTAAGCAGGCGGCTGTCCTTTTCTCACTTTGCTTTTTGGGGAGTACTCTGGGTTCGGGCCCAATTTCCGAGCTCGGAGCCCTCCCCCCGGACAGCACGCCAAATACGCTTAATCATTTTTATTCTCTGATCATTAGTAAGTGTGAACTCGTGAAATGATGTTTCATTAACAAGGTTCGGGAGGATCACGTTCTAATGATCAAACAATCAAGTCAGCCAGCTGTCAGCAATCAGTAATCAACTGGTTCACTCAATCAGCACAAGCAAAGCCTATAAAAACACACAGTCGACTCACCCATATTCCTCGACTGTTCTCAGCATCCCTCCACCACCCCATCTCCTCACACTTGCCTAATTATCTTCCTAAACAGAGATACGGGGGGAGTACTCTGGGTTCGGGCCCAATTTCCGAGCTCGGAGCCCTCCCCCCGGACAGCACGCCAAATACGCTTAATCATTTTTATTCTCTGATCATTAGTAAGTGTCGAACTCGTGAAAGGGAACTAAATCTAGCACTGACTGATAAAATCTAAGCAACGCATGTACACAACAAACCAGCAAAGACATGAAGGAGCACAATATAAGGGGAGCAGAACAAATGAGCATCAGGTAAACACAATCAAGTGATGCCGAACACACCTAAGGGCTGAATCTGAAAATCGCTCCCTACATGTAGAGTCCACTCTGGTTTTGGACACCACTTCAAATGACTTTCCTCTCAAATAATGCCCTATTTTAGGGAAACTGTATTAGTGGACTGAGCGTAGGGAATAGCGATTGAGGGTTTAGGGGGCGATTTTATATTCGGCCAAGGACTGAATTAGGAGGCGGGACGAGAGGGCCACATGGCCAACACAAACAATGACTGAGCCATGTGCTTGTTCAGGCACTAGACAAACAAAGATTCATAAGTTTCCTTTCGTCCAACAACGTGTCATCGGGGAGTTCCCTGATGAATTGGGATCACGCTAGGGAGCCTTATTACCTCTGATAGAATTAAAAACGAGCCAATAACAATTGGCATGCAATCTTTGCATTCTGCGAGCCGCCTACAAGCGCAGATATAAAAGCGGAAGTAAAACATTGCATAGGCGCTTTTACTTCGGAGCCTCTCAGTAGTGCCTGTGTGCTGCTGTTCCTTACCTTTTGAAAAGAAACAAGCTGGAGAAAGAAGACTCTTTGATGACTGCTGGTGTGAAGGTACTTGTGTGATCAACATGACTGAGAGCAGCACAAGGGCTTGGAGTTTCACCTGGCAAGTGTCTGTCGCGCTGATCCCTCGGTGCTTCAGCGCTTCAAAGTGCTTCTTCTTCTTATTTTTTATTTTATTTTCCTTCTAAAAGAGCTCCACGGTGTGTTTGCGTCCTTTTCCGACTCACCCATGCGTTTCTGGATGCGGTCGATGGGCGCCTCACGCCTCTAGTTCGCACGCTGCCGTCGGTGCTTCCGGTGGAGCGGCCGGAGCCCCTCGGGCAGTTCCAGTTGTCTCCTTCGGCGCGCCACCTAAGGATCAGATGTCGATCGCAGCATCGGAGAAATGGCCGCTGATGCCCAGCGGGCGGCCGAGAATGTCGGGCTTGCGTGGAACCCTCCACCAGGTCCCGAACCTTCGCGGCATGATGATTGGTGTCTCGGAGCCGGGTCGTGCTGTTGCCCTATGGCCCGCTCTAGTTCCTTTCTTTCCCGAAGTGCATGAGGAGTTAAGGAAGTCTTGGGTCGGCGCCCCTGGTGCTTAGGCGGAAACAACCTCGCTCCTCCTTCCTCACCACCCTGAATAGCGGAGCAGCGCATGGGGTACAAGGGAATCCCCCCAGTGGAGGGTTCTATCGCGATGCAGCTGTGTCCGAAGACCGCTTCTTCCTGGTGGGGTGCCCCTTCACTCCCTCCCGCGCCTCTGGCTTTTCCTCTGGGCTAACCAGGGATGCCTACAGTGCATGTGGAGACGCCGCTTCCGCCCTGCATGCTATGGCGCTTTTGCAAGTACATCAAGTGAAGGCGCTCCATGGCGTGCAGGCGGGTGGTCCTGACCCAGCTCTGCTGCAGGAGATGTCCACATTAGTGGTCCAGGAGCGCCTCCTTTGGCTGACCCTGGCTGATATGAGGGAAGCGGAGAAGAACAAACTTCTCAAACTTCCCCGTATCCCAGGGCGGCCTCTTCGGTGACGTGGTGGAGAATTTAGCCCAAGAGTTCTCTGCTGCCCAGAAGCAGTCGGAGGCTGTGCGGCATGCCCTGCTGCGGGCTCCGTCTCCTGGGCCGTACAAGCTCCAGCTGCTCCCCGTCGCTCGAGGCCGTCCTCCGGCACCAGCTTCCCCTTCAGTCCAGCTTTACAACCCTGGAGATGGTAAGTCTGGTTGTAGGTTGACGGCCCAGCCCGTTTAGAAGCCTCGGCCCCTTACCTTAAGAGAAAGGGAGGGAAGCTTTCCTGACTCGGGCGATCTGAGGGAGGTCCAGGAATCTGCTCTACAGGGGGGCTCTCTGCACACCTCCTTCCCCCGGGGAGGGCCGGGCGGAAATCTTTTGGCTGTTCCGCAGTTGACCACCCGGTCAGCAGTACCCAAATATCCATAATAGAGCAATTTCCTCCTTCTTCAGGTCATCTTTGGTCGAGACTGGCAGGCCCACAGTCTCCTCCACCCAAGAGGGTTCCGAACGACAGTAGATGCTGTCTCCGAGCAGCATCACTCTCGTTCCCCTCTTCCTAGTCTGCGGATAGCAGCGACGCTTCCTCGGTCAGCGACTGGGTCCGGAGGGACGGAGACCAGCTCACAAGGAGGCAGGTCTTCGTGCTGCGTCTCTCCCCTCCCCTTGCTATTTCAGAGGCTGCTAGGGCATATGGCAGCCACAGCCGCAGTAACACCGCTGGGCCTGTTACATATGAGACCGCTCCAGCACTGGCTTCACAATCAAGTTCCGAGGTGGGCGTAGCAGAGCGAAGTTCAGGGTCAAATTAACCCCGCAAAACCTTCTCCCCATGGTCGGATCCTGCGTTTCTTCAGGCCGGAGTGCCCTTAGTCCAGGTTTCCAGGCATGCTGTGGTTTTCACGGATGCCTCTGCCTTTGGGGGCCACGTACAAAGGGCATGATGTCTTGGGTCTGTGGACATGGCCCAGCTGCATTGGCATGTATCAACTGCCTGGAGTTGCAAGCAGTACGCTTGGCTTTGTGCTGCCTCAAGGGGTTTTTCAAAGACAAGCACGTACTGGTCCATACGGACAGCACTGCGACTGTTGCGTATATCAACCGCCAAGTTGGTCTACACTCCCGCCGCATGCTGCGACTCACCTCCCACCTCCTCCTGTGGAGTCAGAAACATCTGAGGTCGCTTCGTGCCACTCATGTTCCAGGGGAGCTCAACCGTGTGGCAGACGAGCTTTCATGGTTGCCTCCCCTGCCAGGAGAATGGCGACTCCACCCCCAGGTGGTTCAGCTGATCTGGAGTGTTTTCGGAGTCGCACAGGTAGACCTGTTTGCTTCTCCGGACACGACCCACTGCCAGTGGTTTTACTCCCTGTCCGAGGGGTCCCACAGACACTGTGCAAGGTCAGGGAGGACGAGGAGCAGTTCTTGTTAGTGGCGCTGTATCTGGCCCGCCACGACTTGGTTCACGGAACTCATGCTCCTCCCCTTGGCCGATTCCTCTGAGGATGGACCTTCTTTCTTTCAGGACGTGGAGGTTCTAGGTGATCTACCACACGCAGTGGTAAACACCATCACTTCTGTTAGTGCTACCTCTACGAGGCACCTCTACGCTTTGAAGTGGAACCTGTTCATCGAGTGGTGTTCCTCCCGCCAGGAGGACCCCCGAACTTGCCCGATCAGAGTTGTGCTTTCTTTCCTACAAGATGGGTTGGAGCATAGGCTGTCCCCTTCCACCCTCAAGGTGTATGTTGCAGCAATAGCTGCGCATCACGATGTAGTAGAAGGTAAGTCCATGGGGAAGCACGACCTGGTCATCAGATTCCTCAAGGGTGCAAGGAGGTTAAATCCGACGCCTCATGTTTTGCACTCTGTACCCTCTTGGGACCTAGCTCTGGTACTGAGAGATCTTCAAAGTCCTCCCTTTGAGCCTTTGCTGACAGTAGAGCTGAATATCCTGTCCATTAAGACAGTGCTCCTGTTGGCATTGGCCTCTTTCAAGAGGGCCGGGGATCTGCAGGCTTTTTCGGTCGACAAATCGTGCCTAGAGTTCGGGCCTGGCCTTTCTCATGTTATATTGAGACCCCCCCCCCCCCCGGATATGTGCCCAAGTGTAAAGACTCTGGGCGGGTCTGATCAAGGGAAATTTGCATATCATAATTAATAATTCATAATTAATAATTATTCATACAGATTTGGATCAGCCCGGTCTTACATGTTAATAAATCCCTCGATGAGGGCTTTCTGTTAACTTTACTTATATGTATACATGTGTATCTCCGCAATTAACCACAAATTAATTGTAACAGATTGCACAGACCACGTCTTACAAGACAAGTAAAATTAATTAGCTCAATTAATTTATAGAGCAGGGAAAACTTAATTCTCTGGCCAGAAGAATTCAGCATTCCAACTCCACAAAACATAACCTTTTTGGTATGTGTAGTTATATAAAGCATGCAGCGTTCGATCTTTCACTTCAGGGACTTGTCATGAGCAGGACCGTGATTCAATCACAAATGATCATATTGAATTTATTAAAGCATTCAATAAGGCAACTAAGTAAGCATTTACTACGTTACAATGATACATGTATATACAAACATTAAACACAAACTAAGACGACGCAGGGCGTTAGACGATAAGTGAGTTGGAGAGAGAGAGAGAGAGAGAGAGAGAGTGAGGGTGAGAGAGAGAGGGAGTTACAGTCACCAAACAGTCAATTAATCTTTCTGAACACCATGAAAACACTTTCTTTATGCTTCTGAGAAGCTCTAAAAGAAGGTAACGTTATACTTGCACAACATGTTTGGTCTGTGTGTGTCACGGACTCGTGGCCAGGCCCGGTTGGGCCGCACGATGAATGGAGAGGCTCTCCTGTGTGCGCGCGTTCCGTGGAGCGCGTGAGCGCGTTCCGTGGAGCGCGGCGCTTTTGCACTGCCCGTCCTGGCGCGTGCATGGTTGGTTGCGTGCGCGTGGCTTCTTTGTTCCGTGGGGAGTCACGTGGCGTTCGTTGGCATTCGGCGCGAATGTTTGAAAGGCTTAAAAGTCTTTGAGGTGACGTTACCCGAGGAAATAGATCGGCAAAGTCCACTTCCTTTCCTGGGAAACGAACTTGGTAGTTCATTTGAGAAGAGGACGAAACTTTGGACGATCAAAGAAGGATCCCGGTTGGGGGTCGGATCTCCGTGAGGAGATCCTTTACGTGCTTCTTGGCATGAGACGTTTTCGGAAGAGAAAGGGCGGAGCTGGCGCACTGCCTTTATCCTCTTGGGGACATCCATCCCCTTCCTGTGGGCTTGAGCCAATCAGGGAGATGGAGGCTGCACGCGGGAAACATTCTTTTATGGTGCTTTGTTCTCAGACCACGCGCTCCTCGTGGGAGGGGGTGTGTTCACATAAGGGCTACTATTGAAACAGTTCGATCATCCTTGGCAGTAAAACATATTAAAAACACACTTTACTTTACATCTCTGTACATATTCGGGTCGTTCATCTGATACGTATTCTAGAGACACCAAGGAGCATTATGTTACATTAAATGAACATATACTTCTGTTTACAATGCCTAAGGGAGTTATTTCTAATTCCTGTTTTATGCTGCAACCAACAAAGATATTTCACGGTGACCTGGGGAAAAACACACATACATAGAACACATTAAATATATCTGGTTAAATGTCTTTTAACACAGAAAAGTCCATCTCTTGGGTCAGAGACATAAAGCACATTCCACAGTCTTGTAACATGATCTCACTCCAGTGAGTGGAAGAATGTGTGTGGCGGTGTATGTGTGTGTGTTTGTGTGTGTGTGTCTGTGGGGGGGGGGGGGGGTCCGAGTCCTTGGAGGACGGTTGATTCAGTCTGGCCAAAATCACTACACAAGGTTCCTACCACTCCCTTCGCGGACCAGGTAGTGAACCTGCAAGTGTAGCTGGGTTAAAAATTGTGAAATATAATTAAGATTGTTTGTGAACTTCATCAAAACTCAATTATTTTTGTTTTCATGTTTTGTATGCTGAGTTGTAATTCATTAATGTACATAGTTTTAGTGGGAACCAATTATGCAGAACGTTCTTGTATATGGGGCACATATTAGTGACGCAACGATACCTCGTGCGATGTGTAAACAGCGCCATCTTTGGAAGCGCATTTGCCGCTGACGGGGTCGGTTGTGCTCTCTCTCGCTCCTCTGATGAGCGTGCTGCTTTCTCCGTGCTGTTATGAGCTGTATGAGACTGAGGGGGAGAGACGTGTATCCCACGAAAAAGAGTATTAATTGTGCCTTGTATTTCTGCAGAATAAATATCCTGAGACCTCTTCAATCGGCATTGTCTTCATTGAACAGAAAATAAACACAACCAGAGTAAAACTGCTACATAAAAATGGTGCCGTGACCTACTGGATCAACTGGATTGGCCGCAGCCGAATCGCCGGAGTGGTGCAACGTGTTTGTGATGACTGGATGCTGCATGCGGACGCTGTGGAATCAATTTCGCCATTGAATTGGTAACTGTACAAGAAAAAAAAAGAAAACACTTGTTTTTGCTCTTGCGGACTGACTTATTGAACTGTTGTTTTTCCTCCTCATACTTATTGGACATTCACTCGATAATTTTTTTTTCTCTGTCATTGTTGTACATTGATACTATGGCTGGTGTAAGGAAAGACTACGATATGATAACTCCATATCTTGGGAGGGGTAGAGGGTTGTTGAGGGTGGACGAACCTGTCATTGGTATACCAAGAGTATTAGTCTACAGTCCCCAATCGCCTGATACCGTACCTGAACGTCCTGTTGGGCCGACTGCCTCTACTCCTAGTGATGCTAATGATAACGTTGCACAGCAGTTGCGTGATCTTATCGGTGAATTAGGCAGTCAAATAGGGGATTCCATCGCCACACGGCTGTTAGCTAGCCAAAGCCCTGTCACACCCTCTAGTTCAGTCCCATTAGGTGCTGTTGCGCCAGAACCCTCTATCGCTAGCCGCAATCTCACTAATGTCACCCTGATGGTCAAGCCAGACGTCAAAGAGCCCCCAATGTTTAGAGGAGATGGAACAGACAAATATACAGTTCAGGAATGGATTGAGTTGATGGAATTGTATCTCCGCAAAGCCGATTGCTCTGACACAGATCAGGTAGACGAGATACTGAGCCACCTGCTAGGCAGAGCTAAGAGCATTGTCAAAGTCAGACTCAAAAGCAGCCCTGACGAATCCGTCTCCCCTGTAACCATCTATGAGGTGTTGAGGCGTTACTTCAGTGAAAGTCCTGGATCATGTCTACCACTAGCTGACTTTTACGCGACACGACCCATGGTAAATGAGTGCCCTGTTGATTACTGGGTAAGATTGAACGCAGCTGCTGAGTTAGCAGGCAGCCATTTGCAGAAAAAAGGTGAAAGAATGAAAGACATGAGTTCTGAAATAGCAATGATGTTCATCAGAAACTGTTCGGAGCCAAACCTTTCTAGCATGTTTCGATGTAAACCTATCAGTAAATGGTCAGTTGCAGAAATCCAAGAAGCCATTGACGAGCACCAGAGAGAAGTCCAGTCTAAAAAGCTGTCTACAGTCGCACATAATGTTAATGTGGTCCAAGTCGCTGCAGCTAAATTATCAACCTACCCTCATGCTGTCACAGAGGGAGAGACTTTGAAATCGGACGCACCCATTAATGTCCCTGCAAATTGTTCGAAGACTGCTGTTCCTGCAACTTTCGGAGTCAGGCACTTTGGAACGCGTCTTGAGTATGCTGGAAAGGGTATTGGAGCGCACTAGTCAGACTGCTCCTGCCTCACGACAGAGAACAACTCAGTGGCACAGTTTTTCCCCGTGCAGAGTCTGCGGTGATAGGAATCACTCCACCCGTTCACATTGTATGAGAGAAAGGAGATGTTTGTCATGCATGGAGATTGGGCATCAGCAGAAGCAATGCATCAACGTTGTCAGCTCTGCTAGTCCATCTGCTTCTGACCCACCTGCTCAGGGAAACTAATTCACTCACGTATGGGAGGGGATTATGTGAGTGCAAAGCATCAAACCCTCAATGTGGACGATGATTTTTCTGTTTATGATGAATGTTGCAAGTCTGTCTCCGGTGATGGTATCGTCTTGTTTCAGAATGTCACGAAGTTGGAGAAGGCAGACAGTCTGTTCTATACTTCTGTACTATTAAATGACAAAGTTCCAGTTCAAGCGCTACTGGATAGTGGATCTATGGCGTGCACAATCAATGAGGACACAGAGCATAAACTGTTGAGTTTAGGAATGTCTGCACAGGTTGACCAGTCGCACATGGACGTTCTTCTTGTTGGCTGTGGAGGTGTTCAAGTCAGACCGAAGGGGGTCTATCAGTTGCAGATGGATGTGTGTGGCACATTGGTGAGTGTACCCACGTTTGTTGTCCCGGGACAGAGGGATCAGTTGATTCTGGGTACTAATGTCATTAAATTCATCCTCACTCAACTTAAGCAAACCTCTAGCTATTGGAGCGTCATGAATCGCCCTGAGTCATCTGGAGAACCTGAAGTCGAGCAGTTTCTGAACATGCTGTCAGGCATTAACAGGTGGAAGGGTCGTGTAATTCCTGATATTGTGGGAACTGCAAAACTGGCTCAGGCCGTCACTTTGTTGCCCCGACAAGACACCTCGTGTGGGGCAAACTTCCGCCGAACACACCTATTTCCATGGGAAGTACTATTGTGATTGAGCCACCCAAATCACAGACCCACAAAGAAAGGTATCATGGTGGGAAGAGTCATAGCCTCTATGTCTGGTGATGGGTGGGTCCCAGTCAGAATCATGAATCCCCTTGATAAGGCTATTACACTGAGAAGGAACTCGAAAATTGCCGATGTCTTCCCTGTTATTGCTGTTGAGGATCTCAGTGTGCATTCTAATCGCAACAGTAATGAGATGGTGAGTGTGCAGAGCCAGAGCATCGGAGGAACTGATGAGAGAGGTTGTACTGACTTCGGGCCAAGTAAAAGTCTGCAGAAACTTGGTCTTGGTGATTTGGACATTGAGTCATGTGAAGTATCGCATTATTGGAAAAGTCAGTTGGTACAGCTCATTGGGAGGTATGAGGACGTATTTTCCAAACACAAACTGGATTGCGGAAAAGCTTAATGAGTTTGTCCACCATATTCGTTTGTCAGACGATCGTCCATTCAGACTTCCTTACCGCCGTGTCCCACCTGCACAGTACCAGAAGTTGAGGAGCGTTCTCTGAAATGGAGGAACAGGAAATCATACGCAAGTCCAGTAGTGAGTGGGCCTCTCCACTTGTGTTGGTATGGAAGAAGAATGGGGACCTTAGAGTGTGTGTGGACTACCGTTGGCTGAATGCCCGAACTGTTAAGGACGCCCACCCCTTGCCTCATCAGGCAGACTGTTTAGCAGCTCTAGGAGGGAATGTCTTCTTTAGTGCGATGGACTTAACCTCTGGGTTTTATAACGTCATGATGTCTGAAGAAGACAAGAAGTTCACTGCCTTCACGAACTCCTATGGGTCTGTATGAATTCAACCGTCTGCCGCAAGGGCTTTGTAACAGTCCAGCCAGCTTTATGCGGCTCATGACCAACATCTTCGGGGATCAGAACTTCCTTACGTTGTTATGCTATCTCGATGATCTTCTTGTGTACGCTCCAAGTGAGGAAGCAGCCATTGAGCGGCTTGAGCTGGTGTTCGCTAGGCTCAGAGCACATGGACTGAAGTTAGCCCCGAAGAAGTGTCATTTTCTGAGGAGAAGTGTGAAATTTCTGGGGCATGTCATTGACAACACTGGAGTGGCAACAGATCCTGACAAAGTTAGTGCCATTTCTGCCATATCTGAATCTGACCTGATGATGCCAGATGGAGTGACACCTTCACAAAAAAAGATAAGGTCATTTTTGGGAATGGTGTTATATTATCAAACCTTCATTCCAAACTGCTCCAGCATAGCGAAGCCTTTGTTCACCTTGACAGCTGCACCCAGAGGAAAAAAGGCCACTGTGAGAGGCACTGCATCATTTAGGAGACTGAATCCCAGTGATTGGAAAGATGAGCAGAGTGTTGCGTTCCAAAAACTAAAGACAGCTCTGTTAGAATCTGTTGTGTTAGCTCACCCTGATTTCAGCCGACCTTTCGTTCTATGTACAGATGCGTCTATGGATGGATTAGGAGCTGTACTGTCACAAGTACCAGAAGGGGAATTGAAGGCACGTCCTATAGCCTTTGCCAGTAAAGCTCTCACTCGTGCACAAGCTAAATACCCTGCTCATCGTCTTGAGTTTTTGGCCCTGAAGTGGTCCGTCTGCGACAAGTTCAGTCATTGGTTGAAGGGACATGACTTTACTGTCTGGACGGACAACAATCCCTTAACATACATCATGACAAAGCCAAAGCTTGATGCGTGCGAGCAGAGGTGGGTGTCCAAGCTGGCCCCCTATAGTTTCAGCATCCAATACATACCCGGCAGTAGAAATGTGGTCGCAGATGCTTTGAGTAGGCAACCCTTCATCCGTGATTGTGTCAGTCAGAGGATGATGTCAGAGCCGTATAGTGCGCTACTTGAGGAGGCAGAGCAAGTCCATGATAACACCATTCAAGAAGTGTTCAGGCTGAGCGCAAATACCTGTAACGTTGAACATTGTCCCTCTGCATTCTCGGAATCTTGTTCACTTACCAGTGTTGAGGTGTCTGCTATCCTTGATGTTCACACAGAGTGGGAAGTAGGCACAAGAGATCGGAGCAGCCCAGTGGCTCACTCAGGATACACATCAGTTATGGTCTCCAGGTCTTAGTCCCCTGCCTGTTTTTTCATTGAGGGAGTTACAGGAGAAGCAGCAGGATGATTCAACGCTGTCAAGGGTCTTGTTCTATGTGAGTAGAGGACGGAAGCCATCTAGACGTGAGAGAACTGGGGAAACTCACAAGGTAATAAAGACACTTAAACAGTGGGAGAAGTTCAAAATGCTTGACGGAATACTCTACAGAGTGTCCAAGGATGTCCTGACGAAAAAAAGAAGGCTGCAGTATGTTGTTCCAAGTTTGCTGGTGCAGCAGGTTCTTGAGGGCATTCACGATGAAGCTGGGCATCAAGGTCAGAGTAGGACTTTATCCCTTGCGAGACAGAGGTTCTTTTGGGTCAGTTTGGAACGAGATGTGCGTGAATATGTTAAATGTTGCAAACACTGTGTGGTTAGCAAAACTCCAGAACCTGAAGGGAGAGCTCCTCTGGAGAGCATCAAAACATCGAGCCCCCTGGAATTGGTTTGCATAGATTTTTGGTCTGCGGAGATTTCCAGTGGTCGCAGCGTGGATGTCCTGGTCCTAACTGATCACTTTACTAAGATGGCCCATGCTTTCCCTTGTAAAGACCAATCAGCGAAACAAGTTGCACGGCTATTGTGGGACAGATACTTCTGCGTATATGGCTTCCCAGAAAGGATCCATTCGGATCAAGGTGCCAATTTCTGCAGCCAACTGATTCATGAATTGCTACAGATCGCTGGAGTGAGGAAGTCTGAGAACAACCGCATATCACCCTATGGGTAACGGTCATGTTGAACGATTCAACAGAACTCTGGGCGGTATGATCAGGGCGCTGCCACCTAGGGCCAAGCAACACTGGCCGCAGATGCTGCAATCGTTGACCTTTGCTTATAACTGCACCGCCCATGAGTCTACTGGATTTGCACCTTTTTATTTGATGTTCGGCAGGATTCCGAGACTCCCAGTGGATGTAATGTTCAGCAGTGTGGAGAGGGACGATGTCCTCATTGATTATGATGTGTACGTGAAGAGATTGAGGGATGACTTGAAAGAAGCTTTGATACTTGCTCAGAAGAATGCTGAGGCCAGTCAGCGACGCCAGGCAGACTTGTACAACAAGAGGGCTAAAGGTCGCAGTATTGAAGTTGGGGATCAAGTACTGCTTGCCAACAAGGGTGAGCGTGGTCGCAAGAAATTGGCAGATAAGTGGGAGTCCATTCCATATACAGTCGTTGCCTTTAATCCTCAATGTCACACCTACCGAATCTGCAACACCCACACTGGTCAGGAAAAGACTGTTCATAGAAACTTGCTCCTCCAAGCGAGCTTTATGCCAATCGAGTCCGAGGAAATTGAACCCTCATTCAGTGGAGGCACTGAATCAGTTGATGACTATAGTGAAGTAGCCTTGACCAATGCTCTAACACCCATGTCTGAATACAGCAACGCTGAACGAACTGCCAGCTGGGTAGCAGGAGCTGTGGCTCCAAATGCTGACTTGGACAGAACATCCTCTAAGACAGAGAGTGTCCCTCCAGTGGCTGTGGATCCTGATTCTGCCCAATCTGTGCTTTCAACAACTATGGATGATTCTTTTGGATGTGATAATGTTTCTGAACATTCAAGTAATGGAGGATTAATTCGTGATACAGTGACATCAGCACCAGTGGGAGGTTCATTTGACGATATACAGTCTTCTGATCCTGTGGGTTCGCCTCCTAACCAGGTGGTTACTCAAGTCAGAACCAGGTTTGGCAGGCTTGTGAATCCTGTGAACAGATTAATTCAGAACATGAACCAAAAAATGACTATGACCAGTTCAGTTCATGGAGTTGCAGGGTCTTTATTTTCATAAAATGGATTGAACAGTCACATGAGTAGTAAGAGTGTTTCTTTTGAGTTTATTCAAATCATCCTGCTGAGTTGGCAGAGCCGTAATTCACAATTTAAAAAACAAGTAACTGTCACATAGACGCTTAAGTAGTGGTGTTTGGGGCACCCTATGTACAAGTGTTCCCTTTGTTGGTCTGATCAGCCTGCTTGGGTCACTTTCCCTGGTGTTTGGGAAGCATACGTTGCTGTGTCAAGTGTGTCGAGAGTCAATTGTTGATTCTGTGTGTAGCTTTTTGAACAGCTACTTATCCATATTGAACTAGTTTTGTGAAGTTCAGCGGGGAGTATGTAGCTGGGTTAAAAAATTGTGAAATATAATTAAGATTGTTTGTGAACTTCATCAAAACTCAATTATTTTTGTTTTCATGTTTTGTATGCTGAGTTGTAATTCATTAATGTACATAGTTTTAGTGGGAACCAATTATGCAGAATGTTCTTGTATATGGGGCACATATTAGTGACGCAACGATACCTCGTGCGATGTGTAAACAGCGCCATCTTTGGAAGCGCATTTGCCGCTGACGGGGTCGGTTGTGCTCTCTCTCGCTCCTCTGATGAGCGTGCTGCTTTCTCCGTGCTGTTATGAGCTGTATGAGACTGAGGGGGAGAGACGTGTATCCCACGAAAAAGAGTATTAATTGTGCCTTGTATTTCTGCAGAATAAATATCCTGAGACCTCTTCAATCGGCGTTGTCTTCATTGAACAGAAAATAAACACAACCAGAGTAAAACTGCTACACAAGCGCTGCCCCAGGAGGAGGCAGACCCAGCCCTGAGCTTTTCTCTGTCCAGTCCGCGGGTTTACATTGACAGAACGCAAAGCTTCAGGACCTCAGACCAGCTCTTGTCTGTTACGGAGGCCAGCAGAAGGGGAAGGCTGTCTCCAAGCAGAGATTAGCCCTCTGGGTAGTGGATGCTATCACCCGAGCGTATGAAGCTACAGGTGAGCCTTGTCCTCCCAGGTTGCATGCTCACTCCACGAGAGATGTTGCCGCCTCCTGGGCTTTTGGGCCTTGCTGACAGACATCTGTAGAGCTGCGGGGTGGGCGACACCGAACACGTTCGCTAGATTCTATAGCCTACGTATGGAACCTGTTTCCTCCCGAGTACTCGCTACGGCAAGTGGTGCGAGGGAATAGGTTGTGTCGGCTTGCTACGCCACTCCGTGCCTCAGCCGGATACGTGCGTCTTCTGCTCCATTGGCACCCTACGTCGGTTAGCCTCAGGAGTTCCTCCATCACCCCTCCAGTGCCTGACATTTAGTAGAGTAATAGTTATGTGTATTTGTTGCGCTGTCCGGGGGAGGGCTCCGATTGAGAGCTCGGAATAGTTTGGACTAGACGTGAGGAGATGGGATGGTGGAGGGATGCTAACAAACTGTCAATGAACTGAGGTAAGTCTGCTGTATAACTCTTATCGTTAATTAAGTTGATTGACTGAATGCGCTCCTCTCTTGTTAATCAGTTTAATTATCTAAATGTGCTCCTCCCAAACTTTGTTAATAAAACCTCATAATATTAAACAAAGAAAAAAACCCAACATCTGCATGTTTTTTTCATTCATATGGATTTACAGGTTCTGAAAAAATGCTGTGTTGATGATTAGAGACTCAGTTTGTTTTACATTATTTCAAGACATGAAGAGAATTCCTTAACTATCAACACATTTGATTGCCGTGTTATGTTTTACTCAAAGATGAGTTACTAGTTTTGATGAGAAACAAGTCTTTTGTATTATTTTCTTTTTATCACTGTGAAGCTGCTTTGATACAATCTGTATTGTAAAAAAAGGGCTATATAAATAAAAGTGACTTAAGTGACATAATTATCTTGCTACATGAGAAAACAGAAATATTCAGTTTGACTTCTCTATATTCCAATTCTTCTAAATCCATATAATATCTTTTTAATACTTTATTTTGATGGTCCCTTTTGAACATTCTGTTGACTATATCTTTACAACTGCATGTCAACTAACTCTCATTAGATTATTAGTAGTCTGTCTACTTAATATCTGTCAACCCTTTATTTTGATGATCCTCCAACACACAACACACTTCTTACTATAAGTAACTTTGTAACTACATGTCAACTACAGGTGCAACGTTACTTATAGTCAACAGAATGTGTTCAGGGACTAACAGAATAAAGTCAACCATATATCTTTAGGTCAGGAATTGGCTGAAATTCAAATGTCAAGCAACATTGGAATGTGCATGTCTCATGAGTGATGATCATTGAAAAAAAAAATTGAGGTAAAATGACCCTCTATGATATTCACAAGGCCACTGAATTTGAACATGACAACTGCAGTAGAAACACTTCATCTTATGACCACCCCTATCCCAGCATGTTCAAAGCGAAGGGGTTGTGGGATTGGCCATAGAAAACAGATGAATGAAAGCCTTGCAGAAAGTCGTCAGCGAGATGATACGAGAGTAACGTCTCGGACATTCATCAGTTTTATAACCATTGATTTTCACATGCCGCAGCTCTCCTGCTGTGACGCTTCCCATCAAGGTGAGACTCTTATATGGGGATATATTTTTCAATCTTGGTGACTTGGTCCTGGAACGTTCTGTTGCTTCTTGAGGCAAGAGGGGAGACAATTTCTAATTTTATATTATTATTAATATATTAATATTAGCAAAAAAAAAGTTAATGAGGAATGATTTTACAGATTTGATTGAATTGGCTAAAAATTGGAGAACCCTACAGCTAACCTAACTGATGTTTAAGCTGTCTTACCTTAGTCACTGACCTTGTTCTGTTTAACATGTTGTTGGAAAAGTTAAGAAGTATATGTTTTGATATGACATAGACAACAAAAAATCTTAAGAAGTCTTAAACGGATAATTCACCCTTAAAATTTCAAAAAGTCAATGGTAACTCAAATCTTGGGTTACATTTTTTTATATGTTCATATAGTATATGGTGGGGAAAATAATCCTTTTAAACCAAGATTTGGTTAGAATTTAGAACTCTTAGTCACCATGAAATCAAAATTGACAATTCATATTTGTTTGGAATACCGCAGTGTTTACTGTAGATGATATACATTTTGTGAAATGTAATGAAAAAAATTAACTCCACCGCCCCTAGCAATAATATTACTCACATAGAGATTACAGCAATTAGCAAATGATCCAATCAATTCCAGATGAGGGGAGGTCCTGCCCTACAACAAACATTAAACAATGTAACACACATGTCCAATGGTGCCCAAAGAAAATGTTTTATTTTACAGTAAGGACTCATTTGTTAGCATTAGTTAATGTATTAACTGACAATATATTTTACAGCATTGTAAATCTTATTGTAAAGTGTTACTGAAAGTGTTACTGATATGGGAAGTATTCTTCCAGAACCTGTTGTATTTTTCGCAGCTTTTTGTAAATTGGTTTTCAGCTTCCTTTGGCAGTCTGCGTGTCCTGAGGCTCTAGGGGCCCGTGACAGTCCAAGGCCCCAGGGCACTGGTCCCCCTGGCCCAGTCTATAATCCAGCCCCGGTGAAAAGTCTTATTTTATTGATTTACTGATTAAGTCAAGGAAAGTCTGATTTACATGGCTAACAAACACCTGACCAACCTGATAACAATTTTCTAATCAATAGCTTAACTGATCTTTAACAGTAGTAAAATCTTTGAGGAAATATGAATTTGTACAGCAATCACCTGTATTTTCTGCCAACACTTGGTGTTGCCTTTGTTGTGTGGTAGCACAGGAAACCCTAGTTTATTAATAGCAATAAAACACATTTATATGAACTTTTGCACTTCTGTATTCTTATTTTAGACACAAATCGTTGAGCAATGAACAGTTTATATAAAAAGAGCAGGCAAGTGTCTTGAAGGCAGCAATGCATTCAGCATGTGATATTATTTATATCTAAGAAGTGAGAGTGACCTAGTAGCTCTCATGTCTTATGCAACATGTGTGTGTATTAATACGTGCACATGTTGGGAAATACATATTATTCACAAATTCTAAATGCTTTTGCCTTAAGAGTACATTGCACCTCAGGAATCCAATGTTTCTGGATGAACATAGAGAAGGATTGGACTGTCTACTGGAATCAGTCCTGATGGCTTAGCATATTTACTCAAGTCTTGTGTCACAAATCATTCTATGCTGATTTGGTGCTCAAGTAACATTTCTCATGACTTTTGGAAATCGTGATACTTTTTTTTCAGTATTTTCAGTATCTATTTCTGAATAATACGTATTTGAGTCTGAGTCCCAACATGTGCACAGACACTTATTTCAGCCCGTTCTCATCCCAAGGTGTCATATACTGATGCTGCTTAAGACATGTGGGTATAGTTGTATGTCAATGTCTTTGCTATCTTTTTTTTCCTATCTAATTTATTAAATTTTTACCAAAAAAAATCCTACTGGCCCCATGACGTTATTGCTGGCAATATGAAATTTAGCATTTTTGGAATATCACACTAATTTCAATGCACAATTCATTTACCAGTTTTGAATTGGCCATGTACATTATGCAGAATACAAATTATTATTTTACAGTATTAATATAATTAATATATTCAAGTAAAAGAGTCAGTTTAGTTAAATTAAATCAGAGATGACTCTATTTATTTTGTAATTATTTTCTGCAAATGTTACTTTTTTAAGTCTGGCTTTATGCTGGTATGTAATACACACATTTCATGATCTGATCAATTCCAGTTGGATAAAATCAAGTCCTGTCATAATAAACTATGAAATGCTTCAAATTGTGATAGTAAAATTGGTTGCATTTAGCAGTTCGCAGTGACTTTGATGTAGGAACATTTGAGTTTTTAGACATTCCTTACATTATACAAAGTTTCATTCCTGGTCTGTTTTTCAATCAAATCGTTTTTTATTTTTTAATAATCTTTTTTATTTGCACATTTTGCATATCTAAGTGTGAAGGAATGATGCAGTGTCCTTTTGTATTCTGCAGACTTTAAAGATTCACACTGAACTGTGTCACACTCAAGCAAAGTTTGAAATAATTGGTGTAAGCACAAATAAAGTGCTCAATAGTGCATTTCTAGAATCCAGCAACGGAAACAGAAAAGAATGTCTATCTAAGCCATTTCAGGACTGCATTTCTACAGATAAAGCAATACATCATGATGTAAACCCCACAGAAAGGGTGGTGGGGTGGGGGTCGGGGGATCTTAATTAGCCTTCCACAACACAACTGAGTGACGTTTTTAATAAAAGAATTTGCAACAAACAAATTCAAGTGTTGTAGCACTTCCAAAGTGCATGCTTTCAAGTATGCTTTCCAAAGCGCATTTTTGAATGAGTCAGCACTGGTGAAAATTGCTGTAGCTATTCGAATTTACCTCATGATTGCCTTTAAGTTCCAAGATATTTAAATTGAGACAGATACACATTTTATTTTCACAGCCTCCCCTGAGAACATCATGCAACACAAAGTAAAGTGCATGAAAAATCTATGACTAATGATAGGTGATTATGGCTACACAACATTTAATAGCCTCACTGATACGGTGTGAGGAAGGGTTATAGTGGATTTTGAGAAGTTCAGCTGGGTGTTTATTTTAGGAAGAAAAAAAAACTAGTACAGTTTGTCTTCTAACACTGCATGGCCAGCAACTGGTATACATACACCACAGGAGAATTGTGTCCTTTTTATTTATAAAATCCATGGACAACATCTAAAATTATGTAATATGTTCGATATAATATTCTGTGGAAATGTGATTTACATCTATTTATTTTTTAGATAAACTATTCAGAAATATCCATTGAAAGTAATTGTATAGCTAGCAGTTCCTATGAATTCAAATTAGACATACTTACATTTTCATTTCATTTTTTTACACACATAATTTGTGTACCAATTGTGTAAAGACTGAAGTTTGGTGATTGAATGTTTTGTTGGGGCAAGGGTTAAAAAATTTAATATTTAAAAATAAATGATGATGGTATGGTAACAAAACAATAGGTACCATTTCTATTCTGATGGTCCACTGTTTTCAAAAATGTGCACTTTTGTCTTGTGAACGAATGGCCTTATGTTTTGGAACTGACGCTGAGGGTGAGTATTTAATGACAGAAACTTCATTTTTTGGGGTGAACTAACCCTTACAATGTCTGAAAGAGGACCATAATTGTATCAATCTCTGTGACATAAAAGCATTTAAAGGGGAAGAACACTACACTATATACTTTGTGCTGCTAAAGGATTTAGAGAAGATGATGGTGGTGATGATCATCAGTCTGCTGAAACTGATTTCAGTTGCATTTTACAAATAAGAAAAGAAGCCATCAGAAAATCTGGTCTGTTGTGCCTGCAGCCATGTTTCTTCTATTGCTTGACTGTAGAGCAATTTAGATTCAAATATCTACGCATACAGTGGTGCTCAAAGAGAGCACTGTCATTTCCATTGCTCACTTATCCCAGTGGTCTTTAATATCATAGCTGTCATTCTAATTCATTAAAGCATCTAATGGCGTTTGGACAGCCTGGAGCTCTCTCTGAAAGTACCTTACTTTAATGAGTATGACTGCAAAGATGTATCGCATCCAACTTGAGGTTGGATAGAGGGTGAAGCTTAGAAAGTAACTAGGAAATTTGTCTCAATGACCTTCTTCTCTACATTCACTTGAAAGAGTGTCTGTCAAGTTTGGCACCAGAGAAATCACCTAGTATACTAGTGTAGGCTCATTCGACCCTTGGTCGATGGGATAGCAGGATCTTTACGATGCCATTAGCCAATCATATGATAAATTTGCTCTTTCAAATGCAGAGGCTGACTTAATGCATATTCATCATGATGCACATGCAACTGGGTGATGATACCCAGACCTAAAATGACCATTTTGAGGGCATTATTACATTGTAATTGTAATTTAGAAATTTGCTCATTTAAAGCTTTTTATGTTAGAATACTTGTTCCTATATCTTAGTTTAAAATCAAGAAACAACTAAGTTAGTTGTCAGTGAATTGATTTTCCTGATGCAGTTACATTTAATAAAAAAAGATATTAATAAAAAACTTTTAAAGTTTTGATATTGTGTTACTCCCTAAAAAGTAATGGTAACACTTAACTTATAAAGGTATTCAGAATGAACATTATAATGCATTATATATATTTTTTTTTCATATGTAATTGTAACCATAGTTAAAATGCATTATAAATGTGTTTTAATATTTGCAGGTTCGGAAATTGGTTGTGTATCATGTGTTTTAACGTATTATAATTTCTAAAGGTGTGTTCAATTATTAGATAAGTATTATAATGTATTATACCTGTAGTTACAGGTATTCATAAGACTATATAATGCATTATAAAATTCACTTATACTCACAAATACTTTTATAATGCATTATACATAAAGGCTTTAGGTAAAGTGTGACCAAAGTAACTAGTAACTAGTAATGCTACTAAACGTGTACTTTTGTGCTACTTTTTCTCACCTGAGCTGGGTTTGCATGTTTGGTTCATAATAAAAAATGAAATAAAAGTTCTAATTTTGGCAAATATGAAGGTCCTTTCACACCAAAGGTGGAATTAAAGGAGAGCCTCTGGTGTGTACAGACCGTTAATAAGAAGATACGTTATAAAGACAGTTCACTTCGTGTATACAGACAGGAGCCATCTTGGCAAAACAGTCTCGACAAGTCGAACCACGAATCGACGTGCCAAGTGAACTGTATGAAGTTCAGCGAACTTCTCGAACTCGATGAACGGCGTTCGGGATCGACTATTTCGAGTCTGTGTTTCCTAAGATGGCTCCTGTCTGTATACATCGATGTGAACTGTCTTTATAAAGTATCTTTCTTATTAAACGGTCTGTACACTTACAAAGTTCTCAATTCTTCGTTTTGCACTTAGGGACCCTCATTATGCTACCGTGTCAGTGTTGGGCTATTTTGAGCCTTGTTAGTGGTATTAACTAGCGATTTTCTTTTTCATTACTCCATACCCCATTTACTAGCATTAAACAGTTTTTAGAGATAAAACTCTTTATGTTTGATAATCATGAAAACAAATCTCAGAGAACGGTTGACTATGTACCAATGTGTAATTAGACCAAAGGTTCATTTTGCACCAAAGTTCTCCTTTAATAAACCCCAGACACACTGTAAAAAAAAAGAAGTAAATTTACAGGTAATGGTCTGTATTTTTTTACAGAATTTTGCCATTATACAGTGAATGCCTGTTATTTTACAGATATTTGCTGTAATTTAAAGGTCCACTATTGAATTTACAGGTAATTGCTTGTATTTTGGTTTTACATCTATTTTACGTTTTTTAAAGGAAATTGTCTGTAGTTTTACAGGGTTGTGTGTAATTTTACATAACATATTCCGTAATATTTTACAGATTTTTGTCTGTTAAATTAGAAAAGAGAGAAAAAGAAGGTATAACTGCAGATATCAGCAGTCATTTAACATGTTTTCCTTGAAGATCATTAAGTATGTGGGTGTTAAAGTGAGTTTTAAGGTTAAATAATAGTATTTCCGTACTAAATACCATTAAATTTACAGTTTTTGAAAGTGAAAAAGAACAACTCATTGTATAATTTACAGTGAAAAACCGTAAATTGACACTCCCTAACGCGTTCTCATCCTTTAGCGTCACATAGAACGTTATATGACAAAACGGCGTTATACTTATGCGCATGGTACCCTTTATCGTTTATATAACACGCGCTGTGATGGTTAGGTTTAGGTGTGGGGTAGGGTAGGGTAGTCTCATATTACGCTAAAGGATTTATGACGCCTCTGAGTTTGCGTGTTATATAAACGATAAAGGGTACCATGTGCGTAGTATAGCGCCGTTTTGTCATAAAGCGCTTTATGTGACGCTAAAGGATGAGAACGGGCTCCACTCCCACAATTCCCTGCATGACACTTCACATTTGATGTGTTTTTGTTGAAATGACTGTTTCTTCACAGTTTTCTTAGGTTTTTTTTTCGAATTAGTTATGTATATTAGGGTTTTATGTTACATTTAATGTTGTTAAACTAATGTTTAATGCATTTTAAAAAATTCATGTGTTACCATGATGGTGTTTAATATTTCTGCGAATGAGACTGGGTGCGCTTCTTCAAGCATTGTTAGCCAGCTATGGTCGCAAGTTCCGTCGTTGGGAACTTGCGACCATAGTTGGCTAACAATGCTTTTGGGAAACGCTCCCCTGTGCATTTTCTATATATTAGTATTAACTCTCGTGTGGAAAAGCTGCTTGTAATGAGTTTGAATGATCATGTGATTATCATCATCACTGTGGTTGTCAGTGTTACAATGGTACAAAGCAGATATTAATACTTCAATAGGTCAGTAAATTAACATTATTATATCAGATAATGAAAGATATTTTTGTGTAGAATAACAGTGATAAATCATAATTATAGGATAAGAAATAACCATTTTTTTACTGTTTTTTTACCGTTTTTTTACTGACAGTATTTTTCAGTTTTTTAACAGACATTTTCTGCGCCGCCTGCTGTTTCTTTTTACAGGTTTTTTTTTTACAGTGCAGAAGGAAATAATCATTCAGTCCTGTACAGTACAGGGCGCAGCTCAAACAAACATTTTAGCTGTCTGAGTAGGTGCTACATTTGAATTTGATTTTGAGTAACTTGAGACAGATCTTCTTCCATACTCCACGCAGATCATAAACTGTTGAAATCGGTTGAGAAATGTAAGCATTATAGTGTTTTTTTTTTTTTTTGGGCCAATATGACAGACTCGTTGATATATTGCAGCAACAGTCCAAACCGAGGTCCTGATCTCTGTGGTCATTAAAAATCTAGGAGTCATTAAAAAAGAGTAGAGGTTTAACCCAGGCATCCTGGCCAAATCTGCCCATTGGCCCCAATCCATCATGGCCTTCTAATCATCCCCATATACAGATTGGCTTCATCACTCTGGCTCCTCTCCACCAGTAAGCTGGTGTGTGTTGGGTGTTCTGGCGCAATATGGCAGCTGTCGCATCATCCAGGTGGATGCTGCACATTGGTGTTGGTTGAGGAGATTCCCCCTTCCATGTAAAGCGATTTGAGTGCAGAGAAAAAATGATTATTATTAATTCAGTTGAAATAAGAGGTGAAATAGCATTAGAGAAAAGCTAATAGATAAATACAGTTTTTTTATTCGCTTTGGTACTATTTTCACAAGTAAGATGTACATTTTCAAAACTCTTTATCACAACAGATCATCAAAAGTGCACTTTTTTAAACATTTCATCATGTTTTCAACTGTGTTAGTACAATTCACACAATCTCAAAGTATCCTTTTCACAACACAAAATAAGTGTTTCATTATTGTTTCATTCACAGTAACTGCCTTTCATAAAGCTCTTACTATCAAACTTTTGATTTGCATCTTTTTGTTCAGTTTACAGTTTTTTACAATTGCTATGACAGATTTTTCAATACTTTTAACAATTTTCCAAAACTCTTAACACAGTTAGCACTACATCGGTCTCTATAAGCTATACTATTAACACATTTCTTGTTGCTTTAACACAAAATACATACAATGAACACAAATTTAAAATGCCTGAACTTCTTTTACACACAAGCTCAAACAAGACCAAAACACTGGATTTTTACTGCCAAATTTACCATTGCTTTAACACTGTGGGCCCTATTTTAACGATCTGAAACGCAAGTGTCAAAGCGCATAGCGCAATTAACTTTGTGGGCGGATCCCGGCGCTGTTGCTATTTTCCCGGCGGGATGAATGCCTCTTGCGCCTGGCGCAAATCTAAAACGGGGTTGGTCTGGAGTAGCTTCATTATTCATAGGTGTGGTTTGGGCGTAACGGAAATAAACCAATAAGAGCGTCATATCACATTCCCTTTAAGAGCATGATGAACGAGATGCGCTTGTTCCGTGGCGCAATTCTATTTTAACGGCGCATTTACCAGGCGCGCTTCAGCATCGGTTCACAGCCGAGTAGAACGATGTTCTCGTCAGGGCCGTAAAAGATAGAGAAGGGACACTGGGGATTGGACAAACCCACCCAAATTAGCTTCGGGTTAAACATGCATATAATAATTTGGGTAAATGTGTAAGCTTTATGCCTGTTTTTCCCATCATCATGGACACAACAATGATTTCCCTCATGTTTATATATTTTTACGTATAATAATGTATCATTTGCAAAAAGTAAAATGCATCTGTGTTGATGAGAGAATCATCTACAGTGTATCCGCGTTGTTCACACTCTGTATTATGGCCAAGCATGCACGCTTAAAATAGCATCTGAATATACGCGCAACGCGCCACTGACTTTAGACCAGGTTTTTTCTGGTCATTGGCGCAATTGTTTTCTGGAACTGCAAAATAGCACCAGGGATTGTTTGCGCCGACACACGCCTCCTTTTTGCGCCAACCCGCCCAGGAAGCACAAGTTCATTTGTTAGTTTACCGACGTGCGTCTGTGGAGGAAAAAAGCCCGCTTTGCGCGAGTGCAAAATAGGAATGATAAATGCGTCAGTGTATAAAGTCATTTGCGCCGGGTGCAAGATAGAGCCCTGTATGTCAGAACAGATAACACCATGTTCTAAACCTAATCTTACAGGCTGAAGTCAAGGTAAACCGCTGTTTATATTGTGAATTGAAAAACAAATAAATCCCCTGTATTTTATTCTAATGTTACTGAGAAACAGCTGATTGAATAATGCAAATATGTGACAATGTGACTATGGGCTCTATCTTGCACCCGGTGTAAATGCACTCTATGTACTGCACCCATTTATCATTCCTATTTTGCACTCGCGCAAAGCAGGCTTTTTTCCTCCACAGACGCACGTCGGTAAACTAACAAATTAACTTGCGCTTCCTGAGGGTTGGCGCAAAAAGGAGGCGTGTGTCGGCGCAAACAATCCCTGGTGCTATTTTGCAGTTCCAGAAAACAATTGCGCCAATGACCAGAAAAAACCTGGTCTAAAGTCAGTGGCGCGTTGCGCGTATATTCAGATGCTATTTTAAGCGTGCATGCTTGGCCATAATACAGAGTGTGAACAACGCGGATACACTGTAGATGATTCTCTCATCAACACAGATGCATTTTACTTTTTGCAAATGATACATATATAAAAAATATATAAACATGAGGGAAATCATTGTTGTGTCCATGATGATGGGAAAAACAGGCATAAAGCTTACACATTTACCCAAATTATTATATGCATGTTTAACCCGAAGCTAATTTGGGTGGGTTTGTCCCATCCCCAGTGTCCCTTCTCTTTCTTTTATGGCCCTGACGAGAACATCGTTCTACTCGGCTGTGAATCGATGCTGAAGCGCGCCTGGTAAATGCGCCGTTAAAATAGAATTGCGCCATAGAACAAGCGCACCTCGTTCATCATGCTCTTATAAAGGGAATGTGATATGACGCTCTTATTGGTTTATTTCCGTTACGCCCAAACCACACCTATGAATAATGAAGCTACTCCAGACCAACCCCTTTTAGATTTGCGCCAGGCGCAAGAGGCATTTATCCGCCGGGAAAATAGCAACAGCGCCGGGATCCGCCCACAAAGTTAATTGCGCTTTGCGCTTTGACACTTGTTCAGATCGTTAAAATAGGGCCCAATGTGTCATTTCACAATTCCAGTGCAGTCATGGCCTGGTTTGATCCCATCAGAGGATGATGTCCCCTTTCCCTTTCTTAGCCTGGAGATGGAAGGTTTTTGACCATTGTCTATAGGTATATATGCAAATGCTTGTATATATGGAGGTGTGTGCATACATATGTCTATATATACTGTATATGTAGGCTACATACTGTATATATGTACTCTGTTTTTGTGGCTTGTTCATACCTGTATGTATTGCCTTCTAAAAGGAAAAATAAATAAAAATTTGATCACAAAAAAAGTTTTTTGACCATCGTCCACAGGACCAAATGTCCCTCCTGGATGCAATGGCTTCTGCATCCCAAGACATCCCAGCTAAACACAGCCAGGGGTAAATAAGGAATGCCAAATGATTCTTCCCAAGATGCCTTGATGCCTTGCCAGAGTAGTGTGTGATGCAGGGGCGGCTGGCCAATAGAGGGCGCTAGGGCGCCGCCCTCCTTCGATGAGCCAGACCACAGTTTATGAGCCAAATGCAATAAATAAGTAAATACATAAATCATGTATACAAATTGTCAATATTAGTGTGTTTGAGATGTTAAATGCACCCAGTATATGTGAAAAATAAAATAGAAATTCAAAATGTCTGGTTTTTCTACACTTCCCCTTCCTGAAGTGCACGCATAGAGTGCACGTGATCAGCTCTGGGCGCTGGAGAAATCGCCCCAGGAAGGCAGGTTTCTGGAGCAGCTTAGCCAATCGCTGATTTAAGATATAAATGATTGACATAAACTGTAGCCAATCAGCGAGCTCAAATCTAGTCAGCTATGGGCGATTTGTTCTAGCGCCCAAGCAAGCGCGCGGCCGTGACCGCGCCCATGTGCACCACTACTAAAGTCAGGACAAGTCTCATTTACTGTACATGTGGAATATTTGCTTGAAAAATCACTCAAAATTGTTGTGAGTAATACTTTTTTTATTTAATCAGCTAATTAAGCAATCACTAAGTATATTGTTTGAGTTCAATTTCAAATGGAAAGTTTATGCACTACGTTTGTTTTTGTGAGCGATTGGCTCAACCTTTTAATATTGGCATTAAATAATTACTTCTTCACAGAGCACTAGTATCCTTAAATTGTATTTGGGTGGTTATTAAAATTAATTATAATAAGAATTGTTAATTATATAACCTTTCCAACACCCCAGGTCACTTTACAATATAGGTTAAGAAATTAAAAAAAAAAATAAACCTCACATCAAAGATGATGTGAGTGTTTTAACATCAAAGTGTTTTTAAGAGGTTTTTAATGGAGAGAAGGGTGGATTCTTGACATATGTCTTGAGGAAGAGCATGCCACAATGCTAAAAGACCTGAGTTCCATGGTTACCCGACTATTGAAATGCCAAGTATGACACAGCCCCACCTAAGATATTTTTCACCAGCCGCCACTGGTGTGATGTGGATGAGAACATGTGGCCAAATGGAGAAGACTGGGATGATTACAGTCAATATATTTTGTATTTTCACATACAGTAATGCTGTAAATGGAAAGTATTGCATATTTGTGTTACAGTATCTTGCAGAAATGTCCTGTTGCAAATAAAGCCTTTACTGCACCAATTCTGTCTCTGTCTCATTTATTTAATAAACCGTACATTCTATTCTGTGATTGTGAGAAGGCTCATTCATTTTTATTTATTTTTTTGTATTGAATTTCTACAACATAGGAAACAAAATGCACACATTTGCTAAACCCAAAACAAAACTGTAGAGAAGCTTCAAAACAAACTGCAGTGCAAAACAATCTACTATATAAACAATCCAATATACTGTATATTGTTTAAGGGCAGACCTGACACACTGTATATAAAATAATGCAGTTTCTGTAATTCCATCTCATGTTAGTGTTTTTTATGATATTGTGCTATGATTGAATAAATGTCCCTGTTGGAAGAGAACATGTGTTAGTGTTTTGGTAGACATAGTGTATTGTGTTAGTGGATTATTGTTTTTTGAAAATATGTGTTGGAGTTTAGTTTACAGTGTGGGATTTTGAGCATGAAATTAACTGTTTTGCCAATTGTGTGTTGTAGGTGTGTTGGTGTGTTAAGAGTTTAGAAAATTTGTTAAAAGTATTGAAAAAATTGTCATAGCGATTGTAAAAAACTGTAATACTTTTGTCTATTATTTAATCCAACAGATCTTAATGGTTAATCAATTAATCATTTGGTAAACCTATAGATTTTCATTTCAGCAATATACAGTATATGGATTTTGAGAACTACAGAAATAAAATGTGTGTTTGAATATTTACTAAATTACATGTAAACACACATGATAATTAGCTAATTGATTTCACTTAGTGGTAACCACAATTGGCCACTATATACAGTAACATTCATTGTGATGTGGACGAGAATAGATGGCCAAATGCTCAGGACAGGCTTGATCCAAATTACTGTAATTTAATGTGTGCACTAAATGTTATGTTTTGTTCTCATTTAGTTACATTTCATTATAGAAAGTATACCTATGTTACAATTATATCTGAAAAATAAAAACTATAATTTGCCTAAATGATTGTAGAGGATGTCTTCATTGATCCTTCACTTGATTACATATATGATGGATATTTGGATGTCATTTATGTAAATGTTGGATACTGTAAGTCTATTGCCTAATGTTACAGTAAAACCATGTAATCTGTCTTTTATAGTACTGTAGCATATTCATTTTAGCACTTCTAAGGCCGATTCGAAACATGTATCTTGCATTGTTTGCTGTTGGATGAACTGATTGTTAAAAGTACTAAACTGAAATAAGATCATATTGTTGTTTTTCAGTGATTAAACCAAATGTTCTCATTACATATTACAATAATCTTGTGTTTGAAATAATGATTATGTGGACTGAAAACATGTGCAACCGACTGAAAGCATTACATCAGGTTTTGAAAGAATGACTAGCTGTGTTACAAGTGTGATCAGTTTGGATTTTTGTACTAAGAGTTTTGAAAATGTACACCTTACTTGTGAAAATAGTACCAAAGCGAATAAAAAAAACTGTAATAAAATAAAATAGGAAATGACTAAATGAAACAGTTTGTCAGGTTTTTGTTAATTTAGTTTGTGTTTTAGTTTGGTTTGCCCTACCTGTTGGCCCATCTGTATTCACTTGGTTTTTCATGTTCCGCATCTGTTTCAGTTCCTCTTTTGCTGATAATTTACTCACTCCCATGTCATCCAAGATGTCCATCTTTTCTTTTAATAAAAACATTCTAAGATTTTTCTCCATATAATGCACTTTACTGGGCACCAAACGGTTCAAGGTCCAAAAGACAGTTTCAGTGCAAACTGTTCAAAGGGCTTTAAACAATTCCAGATGATGATTAAGGGTCTTGTCAAACTAAACGATCGTTCATTTAAAAAATAAATAACAAAGTTTGTTTTATAAGCTTGCTCTGTTCTGTGGTAAATGAACTGCATTTATATAGCACTTCCATAGACCTAATGGCCACCAAAGCGCTTTACATTTTTGTCCTCACATTCACCCAGTCATACACTCATTCATACACCGACGGCAGTGTGAGCCATACAAGGCGCCATCCAGCACGTCGGGAGCAGCTGGGATTAGGTGTCTTGCTCATGGACACCTCGACACTTGGCCAGGTGGAACCAAGGATTGAACCACCAACCTTACGGTTTGTAGAAAATCTACATGAACCACTGAGCCACTGCTGCCCCTGTGTGACTCCTGTTCGAACTCGTTCATCAAAACGAACAAATCTTTTCGAACAAGTCATTTGGTTCATTCAACGAACAAAATGAACTGATTGACTTGGAAAAAGATTAGTTCATTTTGATGAACAAGTTTGAACAGGGAGAGTCATGAATGTGCATCACAGAACAGAGCAAGGCAAGCATTTGAGCTTATAAAACTAACTTTGTTATTTTATTTTATTTTTTAAATGAGCGATCGTTTCGCTTGATAAGACCCCTATTCATCCTTTGGAATCGTTTAAAGCCCTTTGAACAGTTTGCAGTCTTTTGGACCATGACCATGAACCATTTGGTTCCCACTGTGTTTTCATCAAAAACCTTTATTTCTTTTCGACTGAAGAAAGAAAGACATCGACATCTTGGATGACATGCATGGGGGTGAGCAAATTACCAGCAACAGATTTTTTAAAGGTGAACTACTCCTTTAAGCAAAACAACAATGGACAGCCCAAGTGAATGACATGGAACATAATTAGAAAACTAGATTTAAGAGACAAAAAGGTGTTCTTGAACAGGTTGCACAAATTATTTATTTATTTATTTTCTTTTTTTCTTTTTCTACATGATCACTGCATGGGGACTGTTCCAAAATGAAAACAAAATAGATTTAGCTTTCAGTTTTTAGGTAGGGCCTACATTATTATGATGTTCTTCTGTAATGAGGAATAAAGTATCATGTAAATGTAATTTAAACAACAATTGCTCATCCATTCCGTGCTTTAAAATTGCTACATAGGACCTTGTCCATGGTCCTGAAGCCACACTTTCTCAGCTGAGCAAACATGGTTCTGTCCATGGTCCTAAACTTACTCTTCAGTCATAGCCCTCAGCAAATGTGCATCTGATGGAGCTTTCTTTTAGAGAAGACAATAATGAGCTGTCAAGCTGTATAAACTTAGTTGGATTCATATTTATTGTGACGAGCACTAGTAAGGTTTTAATATCCTCAGAAAAGACAGTTCATTGGGATACCATAAAGTCACTGCCTTGACCACTGCCAAGCACACATCTGAATCCACTCCACATTACACCCAGTAAACATATGATGTAAAGTCAGAGGGTGTTTCTGATATGGCTTGTAATGCCTCATTAAGCTAATCTTGTAATGCACAGATGAACCGCTGCAGATAGTGCTGACGGCCGTCCGTCTCTTCCCTTCACATCAATGTTCCTCACATTTCAGTGGGGACCGTCAAAGCGCTAAATGGGGGTTGAGGATGTCCACATCACCACTGGGGCCCTCCTATCCAGGAGATGCAACAGAGAAGCTCCTTTAAATGTGCCACCGAAACACCACTGCTCTGCATCACTGCTAGCATGGTTGCCTAGCAACTAGACAGCAGCAGATGCCTGCATCCCTCTTCCACTGAGTAAAAATACATGGGAAAAATACACCACTTATATATTTGTGCAATATGCAAAATAATTTCATTTGTTCCTTATCTTGATATAACATCGTAACCTGCATGTTGGCGTGTGCAAGAAAAGTGTCACTGATTTCAAAATCGTATTTGTCCGTCATTATTTACTTTTTTTTTTTTCGTTTCTGAGTTTGTGTTCTCGAGGGTGTGTTGAGCTGAAGAATCTGGAAGAAATGCATGAAAATGCGCCGGGATACTCTCGCAGCATTTTAATAGGTTGCAGCGCGCGAGCCGACAAGTACAGACATCATTCCTCTGCGAGACAAGCGCGTGGACAGACTGCCTTTCCTCTTTAGTTCGCTTTCGCTTTTATTTTTTTCAACAAACACCGGCATTTTATTCAGCACATTCAAAGAGGGACCATGTATTTTACTCTTCTTTTGAAATCCAAGCGTATGCGACGGAGATTTCTGTTCCAGTCTTGATTATGTTTTACGATTCCTGGAGGTGTTATTGCAATTGAAGTGTGTCATCATTTGCTCTGAACAAGAGCAGGAACATGCTCGGGGATTCAATCGAGAGATAAGGGGGGTTTTCCATTAGGCTGCATGGACATTTGCAAGCGTTTTGTTTGAGATACATACGTTTTTTTCAGCCTGCTTCTGCTTCATAAAAGGTTGTACTATGGACTACAAGATCTGACGTCTGCATCAGATATTCTCTGCTGCATTTCTTTAAATGTGCATCTTTTCTCCCCAGTGACTTTGAGAGGAATATCTCGACCATCAGCAGTAGGGGATGCAGATTTTTTTCTTCTGCCTCCAACCTTTATAGCTGAGGGGGGAATAAATAAAAATATCACTTACTGTGGAGCACCCCCTCTTTGAAGGAGCATCTCTGGAGCCATGGCTTGCCCACAGCTTTGGACCTGGAAATTGCGACGACAGGTGTAGAAGAAGATTGATTCTCTTCCATTTTTATTTATTTATTTATTTTCATCATCTTATCTTTATTTATTTTATTTCTCCATGTTTTGGTTGAAGAAGACTTTCCAAGCACTTTCCCAGAAGTCCAGTCGAAGCTGAGAGGAGATGTCTGATCTTCTGGTTTTGATCGAGGGGGTCTCTGACCTGCACGGATATTCCATAGCTGAAGAAAAAGAAGAAGAAGAAAAAAAAGAAAAAAACAACAACTGGGACCCATTAAATATTTTATTTATTTATTTTTTATTTTTATTTTTTTATTTTATTTTGCGGGGCCATCACACATGCGTGCATTGGTGCTTTGATCTCTTTCATTCATTTGGCGTTTTTCCCCTCCCCTTTTGTTGGATTCTTTTGGATAATTATATTTTGGGGGGTTGTTTGTTTGTTTTTGTTTTGCTTTGCTTTTTTGTTTGTTTGTTTGTTTTACATCAGTTTGGAGCACAGGCAGTTGGATTACTGAAACTGAATAAACGGATTTGTGGAAATGTTGGGTCCTCAAGAAGACAAATTATGTGGAATTGTTTCTGCTCTGGCGGCTTTGTCCTTTGTCTGCTTTGTACAAAGGTAAGAAAATGATAAGTATTGGAAATTATGACTATTGGACTGGATGAATGAGCCCACTTTTTGGTCAAATCCCAACAGACACTCACATGATTCACTGATAGGGATATAGCGTATATGTATAAACTACATAATGTTTAATTTCCTTTTTACCTGAATAAACTGTCGAATTGTGTGTGTGTCTGAGAGAGAGAGAGAGAGAGAGAGAGAGAGAGAGAGAGAGAGAGAGAGAGAGAGAGAGAGAGAGGAGAATCATACATAGGCTATGTGTGAGAAACATGGTTATTTCAATTATGCAGCGCATATAGGCCTATTGTTGAAAACTAACATTTTTTCTTTAGAATATGTCGTGTCTTTTGTTTGTCGATTACATATTATTAAATTATTATCCTTTGAAAATAAAAACTAATTAATTTCCCTTTCCAGTTAAACAGTAAATTACCTAATTATTAACTAATTATATATATATATATATATATATATATATATATATATATATATATATATATATATATATATATATATATATATATATATATATATATATATATATATAGGCCTATATATATACACACACACACACACACACACACACACTATATTCTCCATCCACTTGGCCCAGTGATTTTCAATAGTGACATCTCGGTATTCTGGCATCAGTTAAAATCAGGGCATGACAGAGCTGTGTTTTGAATCGCGTTTAAGCATAATGTAGTAGCAAAATTCGGTTTCATCTGTAACAATATAGGCTATATTTACATGCTATGATCCACTGAGTGAAGTACACATTTACAAATGATCAGTGCTTTTCTTCTGATCCACCCCCACCCATACCACCATGTCACTGGCGTTAGAAGAGATACATCATCACTCAGCCAATAAGAATAAAACCGACGACGCCTATTAGTCAATAATGGTTAATGGCATGTGTTCGCTGGTGATCATTGAGATGCGACGTGTCTTTGAAGCTTCTGAGGCCGAAGACGCATATATCTTTTCTCCATCTCATACTGTGAATGCGGAACACCTGTAAGACAAATGGCAAGCCTTATTATATGTTAAACACTGCTGTCTTTACATGTCGTGATTATTATGATTTCCACTAAATCGTAGTAAACTCAACAGTGGTGGCCTAAAACCCAAACGCCTTCCATTGTGACGTTTTACTATTTTCATTTCAAGTGCAGCGTGCATTGCTGAGGTATGGAATTTTTAAATATATTAGTTTAAAGGCACATAGGTATTTTCATGTGCAATTTAGTAGTTGTCAAACACCTAACAGGGATTTTAAAACTTTTATAGACCCACCTTCAAGTTCAAACAGAGACTCCCAACACTTTCAGTGTATATTACTTTTCATGAATAGGCTACTATTAACATTATCAAACATCATTAGGCTACTCACTTTGAGACAACATTTTTTTCTTCCTCAGTTTTTTAGGTAACTACATATTTTTCCATAACGCGTAATGTTAGGCTATACTACACCAAAAACTATTTTATTTATAAATTATTATCTATACAGCCTTAATGACCTAATATTAGTTCAGACTTTGTGGAATATTTGCTCCTTTCAATATGTGTCTGTCATACCACAACATTATCTACACTGACCTAGTGAACCTAAATTTGAATATCTTTCAAACATTCATACACATTTTACCCTAAAATCTTGATGTTGATTAAAAAAAGGAATATGTTATGCTTCTACTTCCCATCTGTTGACAGAGCCTCAGGGCGCAAGGACCCCAAGGTAAGAAACCCTGGCTCTGGACTGCATGTTTGAACCAGATAAACTCAGTCATGCCAGTTGTCAAAGTTACATGTTAAACTGACCAGCCCCATATGACAGTATGATGTTTGAGTGTTTTTGATGTAGTTTCAGCAACATGACACAGTCATGCACATTCATTATTATATGTTTCTGTTTGAGATCCAATTGCGCTTTCAGTAACACTTTGTGCTCTGTAAAACAATAAATTATTTAATCACATAGATTTATGTTAATGATTATGTGGTGGTTGTATTGATCTAAAGATAAGCCTCTTCAGATTGGCAATTATGCCAAACAGTCTGTCTGAATGAACACAAAATGCATTGCTATAAAACAATCGAGGATATATGATTCAATTACATCATATGCATTAACAAATTTGCTATAAGCTGTATATTTGGTTTGGATACATTTTGACAAAAAGCACTCTCAATTCTCTCTCTTGCAGCACCTCCACCGGAAATACCGGAATATCAGTGGCCAAGACGACAGTGGACAAATTGCTGAAGGGGTATGACATCCGTCTCCGGCCAGACTTCGGAGGTACACATGATCCTTTCGTAAAAACGCATTCCTATACACTCACCAGTCAGGCGCTATCAGAAAAGTCACTCATCTGGAGTGAAAAAACATTATCATTGGCAAATGCAATACTGTATGTATATAGAAAATATAGTGCTATGTTTTCCGCACTGCACATCTGATCAAAAATCTCCTGTGTAGGAAGGTTTTTAAAACTTGCTGGTTTGTTGCTCATGATCTCATGTAAATACGGAACATAAAGTGACTCTATTGAAGGCAGACATTTTCAAGAAATTGCTGAAACATCTCATGATTTGAAAGCATCAATTTCAAGGTTAGGCAGAGAAAACAAGAAGCTGTTTGGGATGGAAAGGCACTTTGTACTCTTTGTACTGTCCCGTATTTATTTATTTATTTTTCCCTTCGGACCCCTCCTTCCCTATAAAAAGTTGTGTGGGTACAGTTTTCAGAAAGGCTGAGCACACAGTTTTAGGTTGCAGCTCATGGTCCATATTTCTGCACACGTTTACATTGTTGAAGGACATCGAGATGTTTTTTTCACCACGACTAGAAGTTGGCTTGTCTGGCTATTCATCAGAAGCATTCTGTTTGCCCCCTGATATTGCAAAGAGACTATCAATTTGCTACAGAATGTACTTTTCAATTCAGCTTTGCAGCTCCTCTTCAGCAAATTGCTATCTATCTATCTATCTATCTATCTATCTATCTATCTATCTATCTATCTATCTATCTATCTATCTATCTATCTATCTATCTATCTATCTATCTATCTATCTATCTATCTATCTATCTATCTATCTATCTATCTATCTATCTATCTATCTATCTATCTATCTATCTATCTATCTATCTATCTATCTATCTATCTATCTATCTATCTATCTAATCTATCTATCAACATTTCGTTGGCTGAACAACCATACTTAAAAAGTAATTAGATAAAACACAAAAATTAAAAAAAGTATTCATAACTTTTCAACCTCTACTTGACAAATATAGTGTGTGTGTAACACAAAAAATGGTGAACTTAAATGTATGCATAAATAAAATGGAAAAGTCATGTCAACTACTATAATAATTGCTTCAAACTTAAGTAAATCGATCATAACATTTTAAAGCTACACTGTGAAACTCTTTTTGCAGTGTTGGGGAAGCTACTCTGAAACTGTAGTTTAACTACTGTCAAGCTACCCATTTAGAAAAGTAGTTAGCTACACTACAAGTTACTATCAAAAAGTAGCTAGCTACATTGAAGCTACTTTTTCTTTTTTGAACAATGTATATTATAAATAACTGAATAAGTGTCTGAGGAATGTTTTAAGTACAATTTTTAGTGTTTAAAACAAGGCAATGCAATTATGATTTCAAAGAGTATTGTTTTATTACACACAACACTCAAATATCTCTGACTGTTTGTCAAAAGTGCAACAAATAGCCTATAACATCGAAATATACATCCAACGTAAATTGCATGTAGAACATTTTCTCAAAAATACTGATTGAACTTGGACACATAAGGCCATGGGTAATTAACGTTAGCTGTTTCTCCATCCTCCAAATCTGCCGTCACATCTTGCTATACAATCATAATATGGGTGTGTCAATCCACTTCTGTACGTCAGTGAACCGTTAGCCGCAAGATGCGTGATTAAACAACAGGCGGCGGTAATGGCAAAAAATACGTTTGCAAATCTAAGAAGAAGAAGAATATCCTTGCATCACGCTGATTTTCGCGCTACTTGCTGCAAAAAGTAGTTAGCTACTGGAAAAGCTACACTGATTAAAAAGCAACTGAGCTACTGCCAAGCTACTGAAAAATGTAGTTAAGTTAGTAGCTTCGCTACTTGTAGTTAACTACTCCCCAACACTGTCTTTTAGTTTATTGTTAGCTAAAACACTTAGTTTTTTTAAAAAATATATGTGCTCATTTATGTATTATTTCTTCGTTCAAGTAATAAAGTATTCTTGTGAGTGTATAATATGCCATTGAAAATACATACGGGTAAGGGGTTCTAATGTCGGTTGCCATGTTGCCCCTCCATCTTGAAAGTACATTAGCCAAAGAGGGACACACCCGCTAATTCAAGCTTCGCCTTTCGCGTTTACACTTGAGTTAACACACATGGACGAGGTCGAACTGGAAGCCATGTTAATCTTGGACTACATTGGCCACCGTAGGAGTTAAAACGAAATTGGAAGTGAGAGGAACAGAAACTAATATTCACTGGATGTTCATATACCTTTTCACCGCTAGATGGGGGTAAAAATCACACAGTGTAGCTTTAAGTAACTGTACGAGCCACGTGATTTGCAATTTCCCATGATGCCAAAATTCAGAGCCATTTTGTGAAGCACATATGTGAAAACGCTGAAAAAATGGAAGCCTGACTTTTTTTTAACTTTAAAATGAATTTCAGAATTGCTACGAAATTTACATCAACAATTAGAAACGTGTTACGAACATTTTGGGAGTATGGGATCACATACTTTTTAAGTTATCCCAACTTGGAATAATTTTACATAAAATAAACAAGAAAACCTTTGTTACTGTATATATACTTAAAGATTTGAGTTCACGTAACATTCTTTACTTAAAAATATATGTAACATGATGCATATATTTTTAAGTAAAGAATGTTGCATGAACTCAAATATTTAAGTACATGTAACAAAGGTTTTCTTGTTAATTTTAAGTAAGATTATTCCAAGTCGGGATTACTTAAAAAGTATGATGCAAAAATGGTGCATATATATTTTAAGTAAATCCAACAACCAGATATTCTCACATGAGAACAGATGTTCTCTATTCTCGTTTTTACACCACACAAAGGATTTTTGAATCGTTTCAACAGAGTGATGGCCCCTCCACAGAGCACTGATGCAGAGCTGCACGTTTGTATTGGGAGTAGCATCCGCTCTGATGCAGGCCAGGGAACTGTAGTCTATCACATCCTGATAATTCTATCATCAGTCAGAGCCCAAGTCTCCTGACACAACTGCTGACCAACTTCAGCTTTAGAGCACCGTGCATTTTAATTGGACCCAGGCCACAGCTACGCTAGCCAGAGAGAGAGGGGGGGGGGGGGGGGGTGACGAGGGCAGAGAGGAGAGAGATGGAGAGAAAGAAAGAGGCCAGTTAGGTTGTCGGGAAACCAGGCTGCCCTAAAAGAGCTTCATCTCTCTGGCCGGCTAGAGGGATAGCCGCGGGGTTTGGCCGTGGTGTATTTGTGTGTGTGCGCATCCCAAGTCACATCACAACACACATGAAGGCAAAGCCTGCTTACACGACATGAATTCACACAAAAAACAGTTGCGCAACAGTACTGCTGAAAAAAACGGAATTAACAAAATATCCACAAGCAAGTTTAATGAACCTCTAAACGTACTGAAATTGCGTTGCACATTGCGTTTTTTTAAAGGCTTTGTTATTCTTTTCAGTGCAAATGTCTTATTATAGATTGCACCTTCCAATTTGCTGACAAAATTAACACTGCAAATGCCAAATTTCAAATTTTAGATTTGGTGCTCAAAAATTTAATTTGCTTAAAAATCATACAGGTGCTGATTATTAGATGGTTATACAGTTTGGATATCTAAATTAGTTGACTTCCATGTGCCTCAAACAAAATGTAGACTATTAAAGTGCACATATTTTGCTAATTTAAATTTGTAACTTTTTTTTGTAGGAGAGTCTGCTTGAATATATTTGCATGATTTAAAATTAAAAATTCTAAAATTCTCATAACTACTCTTGTGCAAACTTCCAGTGCTTTGGTACGTCCATGCAATTGATTATGTACAATGATTGATTTGATTTGTTTATGAATTGAATTGATTATGTTTGGTGTTGTAAACATTTCTATTAGATTTTTTTAATGTGTCCTGAATTGAAAAAACCTGCACTGATGAATCTTGAATTTAACTAATAAAGGGGAATGTAAAGCATTAGTAAAACCAGTTCAGAGGTGCATCTAATGACATTTCGGTAGACAGAGAACACTTTTACAAATTCTGATTATAGAAGAACAACAGAGAAATTAACAGGGTCAATAGCCGGGAAGAAGAAGATGAGTATAAGGATGCTCTGAGGAAGGGTAGAGAGGCAAAACATGCTGAAGAGTTAGAAGAGGCCAATGACATACTGTACTGTAGGCACATTTCAGATAAAATAAAGTCCACTATTGTGTACCATGTTCTCAATCATGGCGTTTCAATGGGAGAGACTGGTCGAGCAGGGCAGCTAAATGTTGAGAGAACAGAGAGATCCTCAATCATTCAAATGTTCCGTAGACAGGTATGTTATCCAACAATGTGCACTCTTCTGTAATACTGTGTACTTACTGTAATGCTGAAATGCTTTATGTTACAGTAGTCCACTCACATTTCACAGTATATAGTAAATATAATAGACACGCATACAGTATATTATACAGATACATATGGCACTGCCGGGGCGGCAGTGGTTCATGTAGGTTGTCTACAAACCGAAAGGTTGGTGGTTCAATCCCCGGTTCCACCTGTCCATGAGCAAGACACCTAACCCCAGCTGCTCCCGACGAGCTGGATGGCGCCTTGTATGGCTGACACCGCCGTCGGTGTGTGAATGCGTATATGAATGGGTGAATGTGAGGCAAATTGTAAAGCGATTTGGTGGCCATTGGGTCTATGAAAGCGCTATATAAATGCAGTCCATTTACATACGTCTTGTCTTTTTCTTTGACATTTTACTGTGTTGTTGTCAGTGAAACAGTTAAAGCTATTGCTATAAATTTTTATAGATGCAAAATTTGTACTGTTTTATTGCAAAATTAATCTTTGCCGTGCACAAAAATAAGGAAATCAGGAGCACGTTCACGCTCGCCTGGCTATGTCTGGCAGGTTCGTGTAGCTATTCGCCGCCGTTCACCGTATCAGAGAAGACAACTCGAACAACACAACTTTAGTCAACTTTCCACAAAAGTAGACGGTGGATTCAAAGGGGCTGTTTACATCTGGTCACTTCATGCGTTTTCTGCGAATCGGATAGCTATTCGATCGTGAAAAGCACCAGGGTGTAAATGCCCTCCGAAAGCATTCGAGACGGATTTGAATCCGATCGCTCAAACCACTTGAGGACGTGGTCTGGGCCGCATTCCAGATGAAACTGGACAAGTGTAAATGCATCTGGTTGTTGAAACCAAGCTATAGGCTATGTCATGTTATTTTAGTCATATATGACAACTAGGCTTGGGTACCGAGTTCGGTACTTTTTAGGTATCGACCGAATTGCCTCGGTACTACCGAGTATCGAAACATGTCTTGTTTTTCGGTACCAAAATTCAAAACGTAAGTGGTTAATCTCGTCAACGTCAGTGAAACAATAAGCACGCAGCATGATAGGATGTGGCGGAAAACACTTATTAGTTTACGCGGCTGCTTAGAGATGTAGCTCGTCGCACGTGAGCGTGTGTGCGTGCGTGTAAGCGTCCCAACCCACATGGATAGAAAATATGTGGAAATGATCCAAAGTGTACCTGTGTGCCAGACTCGATACCAGAAGCATGCGATGCAATATTTCGACAGGATAATTGGCGCCAAGACCAGTAACATGTTAAATCTGATAAGCGCACAGACACTTTACAAAGTACAAAGTCCATCTTCGTCTCAGATGAACTGACTCTCAGCATATGGGATCCTTGCCTCATAGACATGAGAAATAAGTCTATAGTCGGTCAAAATAATTCTACTTTTAAATAAAACAATTGAAAATGAATTGTTTGATTACATGATCCATATAACGTTAGGCGTGCGCATTCACTGCTGCAGGAATGACGAGTCAGCATCGCCATAATCATATTTGCTGCCAGCAGACCTATTAAACACTTGTTCATTAATAAAGATTAACAATATATCCTTACTGTTGTTTCCCGACACATCCATAATCATTAGGCTTCTGTTGCCAGTGCTTTGCGGCAAGCTTCACGTGTGGTGAGCACGAGGCATATATCCCGCCCCCAGAAGCCTATATTTAATTTAATTCACTTTTATTTGCATAGCATTTTTCACAATACATATCGTTTCAAAGCAGCTTTACAGAAAATGCATGTTTCTAAATTACAATTTAGAGTGATCATCTGTTATCAGAGGTGACAGTGTAATGCATTTCAATTAATTTTCATTCAGTTTCATTGTTAAACATTAAGATAAGGCAGAAACAATGAGCTCATTGAAGTAAAGAAAACATGTTGTAAAATGATTAGGAAACATAGAAAACTTTAGCATTGGTGCTTTTTTACATACTTGTGTGAAAAAGTCAACAACTGAAAATAAAATAAAAATGTAGGTAATATTATATTGATAAAACTGGTTACATAATATTGGTATCGAAAAGGTATCGTTCAGGAACTGGTATCGAAGTCAAGGTATCGGTATTGTTATCGGTACCGAACATTTTGTTACGATACCCAGCCCTAATGACGACGCGCATCACCTCAGATGAGCAGCTGAGCGCCTATTCATCAAGCCAGCGCGCCGCAATCTATCGCAAATCAAAGTGAAAGTAAGTCACAGACACTTAACACTACCATCTTCATTAAAAGTAAAGAAATGAAATGATCTTACCAGGGCTATTGCCACTCTCTCTTATTGCTGTCTTTGCTGATTTTGAAATTAGCCGATGATTAATAAAGTGCAGCTCATATCTGTTGCGTGCACTTCATTAAATCTGTATATAGCGTGGAAAGAGACCGGCTTGTAGTTCATTCCAAACCCCAACGCAAACTCCACGTAAGACAAAGAAAATAAAACTTCTGTCTGTCCAGTGCCAGGTATCGGAATAAGACGAGAAGTCAACATCGGGAAGCGTTCAACAAACGAAGAGATCTCCGGTCTGCTCTAGGGCTCAAACGGATCCTATACAAAGTATTAACTTATATTGTTCATGAACGTGTTTCCATAATAATACAATCATAAGTGAGCACATACAGTAAGCACTTAAAACAGTTCAACATGGAGATAGATGGAAACAAAAACCAAAGTTTTCTACTACCCCCGTTTTCCCTCACACACACATAAGTGTGTAATTTACTCGAATGCCTTTCCTTTCATATATTTTAAATGACTTGCAGATTTATAACTGTATTACCTCATTATGACTGTAACAAAAGATGTGTGCTGCACAGTGTGTGGCTGATGCTCATTTGGTTATGAACAGCTCGTGCAAACATGCGTGTGTGTTCCTCCATGAACGCGCACACCTCTGGTTGCAGTTTTCGCTTGTCGCCAGAGGGGGCGTGAGTTCTGCAAAAACTCAGATACTTGCGTTTTGCACCTTTAAAGAATTTGATAACCAATCAGTTGACTATAGCCATTGACTTCCAGAGTACTTTTTCCCACTATGGGAGTTAATGTTTGATTACCAACATATTCTGTTATCTATACATAAAAGGGATTATTCTTATCTATACCTAAAAGGGATTGTTCTGAACACCTGTTCAATTTTTCATTAATGCAATTATCTAATCAACCAATCACATGGCAGTTGCTTTAATACATTCAGGGGTGTGGTCCTCCTGGTCAAGACAATCTCCTGAACTCCAAACTGAATGTCAGAATGGGAAAGAAAGGTGATATAAGCAACTTTGAGCGTGGCATGGTTGTTGGTGCCAGATGGGCCGGTCTGAGTATTTCACTACTCGGCTCAGTTACTGGGATTTTCACGCACAACCATTTCTAGGGTTTACAAAGAATGGTGTGAAAAGGGAAAAACATCCAGTATGCGGCAGTCTTGTGGGCGAAAATGCCTTGTTGATGCTAGAGGCCAACTGATTCAAACTGATAGAAGAGCGACTTTGACTGAAATAACCACTCGTTACAACCGAGGTATGCAGCAAAGCATTTGTGAAGCCACAACACACACAACCTTGAGGCGGATGGGCTACAGAAACAGAAGACACCACTGGGTACCACTCTATCTCCACTAGGCTCCAATTTGCAAGAGCTCACCAAAATTGGACAGTTGAAGACTGGAAAAATGTTGCCTGGTCTGATGAGTCTCGATTTCTGTTGAGACATTCAGATGGCAGATAAAAAAATTGTCTGTAAACAGAATGAGAACATGGATCCATCCTGCCTTGTTGCCACTGTGCAGGCTGGTGGTGGTGGTGTAGTGGTGTGGGGGATGTTTTCTTGCTCACACTTTAGGCCCCTTAGTGCCAATTGGGCATCATTCAAATGCCACGGCCTACCTGAGCATTGTTTCTGACCATGTCCATCCCATTATGGCCCCCACGTACCCATCCTCTGATGGCTACTTCCAGCAGGATAATGCACCATATCACAAAGCTCGAATCATTTCAAATTGGTTTCTTGAACATGACAATGAGATCACTGTACTAAAATGGCCCCCACGGTTACCAGATCTCAACCCAATAGAGCATCTTTGGGATGTGGAACGGGAGCTCTGTGCCCTGGATGTGCATCCCACAAATCTCCAACAACTGCAAGATGCTATCCTATAAATATTTTGAATCAATGTCACGTAGAATTAAGGCAGTTCTGAAGGCGAAAGGGGGTCAATCACAGTATTAGTATGGTATTTCTAATAATCCTTTAGGTGAGTATATATATATATATATATATATATATATATATATATATATATATATATATATATATAATGAGAATGTTGTCATAATTTACTCATCATATGTATACACTATTTTTTTGGTATATACTATTTTTAGAGTGTATATATATATATATATATATATATATATATATATATATATATATATATATATATATATATATATATAGTTCAAAAGAAAAAAAAAACTCATACGGATTTGGAACAACATGATGATGAGTAAATGATGACAACATTCTCATTTTTGGGTGAATTATCCATTTAAACCCCATATCCCACCCACCTCCACCCCATCTATGCTTGCATTTGTTAGTTCCAGTCTTCCTATTGTAGCCACTCTCACCCTTTTTGGTTCATTGTTTCAGCATCAGTAGATGATGAGTAATTTTATTCAGCCTTGCTTTACACTCGACTTCGTTGCCCTTCATGTTAGCATTATAGTTATTGGTTTTGGCTTTGGCTCCAGCTCTCAACAAGTAGCCCATGGGTTTGCTGTACAGTCTGAAAAAGCAACCTGTCTGAGCAGAACTCAAATCAGACTCAGCTTGAGTGGAATACAAACCCTGCTGCTATGCTGTCTATTGCCTTGTTTCTTAGGCAATAGCCTGAGTCCTGACTGAAATTATACTAATACTTGATTTGAAACTCGTTGTAGGCAGCAACGCAGTGAAGTGTAAAAGACTTGTGACTCACAATTGAAGTCAGTATAAAATTAGCATATTGCCAAAGCAATGTTTGCCAAACAAAGACATGATTCTTTTACACTGTAAACAATACATGGTGTGGTGCAGACAAATCTTGTGTGACACAGTCCACTTTCAACCGCAAAAAAAAAAAAAAAATCTGTACATTCGGTACTGAAAAAAAAACTATTTAACTTGATCTGTTTATAATCTGAATATATATCAACTTGTTTCACAGTATTTTCTTTGCAAGTGACAATAGTATAGTTAGCTATTTATACTTATTGCAAATAATAATTTGCATAACTTCATTTGTTATAGTATTTTATAAAGCTGTATATAATAACATTTATTGTATATTATTATTAAAATCATAAAATTATGCTAACTTATTAGGATCTTACATCGCTATCCCTACATATACCACTAACCCTAAGCATATTGAAAATTCTGATTGGCAAAGATCCTCTCAGGTCCGGATTTTTAGTATAGTCACATATGAGTTGCACACATTGCGGTCAATGTGTCAGCCCATCCAATCAACATAAGGACACCACAGGCCTATTAAAATGTGTAATTAACTTTATATCCACTTTTCAAATGTTTTCTTCATTTTTGCTTAACTCTTTCCTCACAATTGACGAACATTTACGTCATTTGTGAGAAAACGGCTTCTCCGCCATTGACAGAATTTTCCATCTTTCCGTGTTTTCACTGTTATACACTAGGTGGCGCTATCACAAATCTTCAGAAAGAGTACTGAATCTCCTGATCAAAACACATGCGAAGAAGATGCAAAAACAAGCAAGATATCTGCATGCATTAGAGGTGTTGATGGATTCGAATCTACTCCATTTTAATCATCACTCTGAATATGATCCAGACACAGTCTTAAAATGTTGCTTTTTTATGAAACTTACCAACATTCAAATGCTGATTAAAAAAGAAAGCATTTATTTATTTATTTGTTTTTTTTAAGCAGAGGGTTTGTTCTTTCTTTTGATATGTATAACGAACCTGTTGCAAATCCTGATCGCCCAGTCTGGGTTTATTTTGTGATCGTGACCAGATGGCTGTACATGATCTCTTATGTACAAACCTTCTAAGAGTGTAAATATCCCAGTGGAAAAATGACAATGGAAAATGATCATTTTGCTCCATTCAAATGAAACTGAATTCCCCATTGTCTAGAAGAGGAAGACACAGGATTAATTACAGCCTGTGCTGGCCTTATTTACAACCTCAATAATCAGGGCAGCCTCTGAAGGTCCCTGAAGACCTTGAATTTACGAGATTGCTGTTTCTCATTTCAAGTCATCCTCTCTAACAAAAGATACCTTCATGTTCACAGGTCTGGTTGAGTCTGGATGTGTTGTCGGGGCCTGTTTATGTGCTGCCCATAAAAAAACATGCTGAAAGTTTAATCAACAGAATGGAACATGAATACAGTTGCCTAGATACGCAACATGTAACACCCAAGGCCATAAATCAACTACATGGGTTTTTTTATTCTCTCTCGCAACAGAAAGTCTATTTTAAATATATATTTAAAATTATTATTATCAATATTCCAAAATGTATCTTCCTTGGGATCCTCGTTATAATGTTAAGGTAATTATTAACATTGAAAAAAGATACTTTGAAACTGTAGCTTGCCAAGATACAATGCACTCATTATTTACATAATTTAAAAGCAATGGGTGCAATATCTCACAATCTCCAATAGGTTGACAACCATTAAACTTATACAGATAAATTACATCATAAACCATCATGATGTATTAACTGTGGTCAAAACAGCAGCATTTAAATAACTATTTAACTTTAAAAGAAGACCAAAAACTCACCAAAGGAACTTGAATCAGTAAGAACTATCCAAACAAACCAATTCACTAAAAGCTAATTTAAAAGAATAAATCATAGATTACACATATATAAATTAATATCTTGTATACATGTTTAGAACAACTCGAGAGTGAGTAAGTGTGGACAACATTTTCATTTTTTCATTTTCACTATCCCTTTAAGGTGAAACCCCTTGGCTGTGTAGCTCTGTAACACATATTTATGTGTGAAAAGGAAACCCAATTACATTAAAATACCAGGGTCACACTTCTCTCTCATCCTTACATATGTGTGAGCACAAACACAATATTTACCTGTGTGTGTTCTCATTACATAAGCAGTTTATGTTTTCCAGCACCCCTCCAGACATACATACACCCACCCACCCACACACACACATCCTGACAGAACAGGCACCCTCCTATTGGTCTGTATCAGGGGATGGTTTGACTAAAATTCCTATCAAAATATGCCTGTAAGGGAAACTTCTAATTGGAAGTGTGTGAAAGTATCAATTACCCGCATTTCTCTCACTGCACTTATTTGGTGACGTGGACACTATTAATGCCAACAGCAATGCTTTGCTGCAAACAAACACTGGAGGAATCCCTTGTTGAAAATGATTTAAAAAGAGTTCTTTTTATGTAAATAATATACTTCAAAAGAATATATTTAGCATGCAAACCAAATGTAATGTAATTGCAATTAAATTCAGTTATTTGAACTTACGTGTTTGCTTTTTGACTCATTTATGTAGCACTTAAGTAGCCCTCATCTCATTATGTATTTTCATATTCACATCGTCTATGAAAAATGGTCAAAGTGTGCTGTTGACTGTACTGATAAGCATTTATGGTAAATTAAAATATATAATTTCATAGTCATTTCTATTGAAACTTGCATGTCATGTATTCAAATATATTGGTACATTTGAAATGATAAGGTTGCCATGTACATCAAATAACAATGTAATACCAAATAGCACACTAAAGATACAATTAATATCAAGTACTTCACATCTGCTTTCGTATGATAATCAGCACATCAAAATAAGTGTACTTTATTGTGTTAAGAAACAGTCATGATTGTAAGTACACTTAAATGGCCTTTTATTTCATTTTATTATCATTTATATATGATATATGTAAGTATAGTTTTTATTTTCATACTTTTAAGATTTGAACTACACTAAAAGTGCACATTTAATATAATTTGTCAATACAGTTTTTTTTTCTGCAAAGGATAGTTCACCCAAAAATTCTGTGATCATTTACTCATTCCTTGCCACTGTCGTCTCAGACTTTTGGCTTGCTTAGTTGGGGACACTTAATATTCAACAATATCATTGATCCGCCTGCATTGACTCCATTATATGAGAACTGAACTAAGCCAGACGATTATATCACTGTTCCCTTTCGAGGGAACTCTACACTGCGTCGAGAATCGACACTTTGGGGCGCTCCCTAAGCGTGCGCCTCTGAAGTATGAATGAAACTAATCCAATCCTGATTGGTGTTGCGTAGTGACGTAATATGTGACGGCATACCTGGAAGTATAAAAGTGACACTGTCACAACACACACTAGCTTTCGCTCTTCAGCAAGCGCTCTGTCTTGAAAAACTGTCTGTCTTATTTGGTGTTGTTTGTCACTCAGTTTGAACTAGAAATGGCCAGCGAACAATTTAAAAGATGTGTGCATCCCTGCCCTCGTTATATCACGGGTGAGGACACACATGCTTTATGTGTAAATTGTTTGGGAGTGCAGCATGCACGAGCAGCTCTCGAGGGAGCTGCTTGTGCCGACTATTAAGGACTTCCTATTAGAGTGTTGTGCTCCCGGCTGGTGTGCTTTGATGAGCACTGTCAGACTCGCTTTTCCTACGATTCTGGTCCCGCGTCTGTTGAGGCGGCGCGGCGATTGAGATCGTGGGGTTCGCAGCGGGACCTTGCAGAAGAGAATGAGACTGCTGAGGCACTTTCTCATTCATCGTCTGGCGATCCCGTAGCCCCTGTGAGTGGTACAGAAGCCTGCGCCGCAGCTTCTTCTGACCATGATCAGGTTCCGATACTCGAGCTCTCTGCTTCCTGATGAAGTAGACGTGGTCAATATCGATGTGGATGAACGTGAGTCAGGCGCACCAGTTCACTGCCATGAGGAACTGGTGAGGTTGTCACTCGTGCCGTGGCCAGACTTAACATCAGCTGGCCACAAAATAAGGAGGGAACGCAAGTTCAAAGTAAATTAGATAAGCGTTTCATGCGGCACGGGTCACGGCCTCAGCGCCGGAGTTTGCCGTTTTTTCCCCGATCTCCACAAAAAGGTCACGAGATCGTGGGATAAACCGCATTCGTCCCGTGTTACAATGCAGGCATGTATGTCTCCCACTCGTATCGAATCCATCCTGGCCATGGTATCCATGATAAAGCTAGGCCAGGCCATCACTGTAAAGCAGTTTCAAAGACTGCTGGGCCTGATAGCGGCATCCAACATTTGGGCCTTCTACACATGAGGCCCCCTTCAGTGGTGGCTGAGAGCCAAGGGTTTTTCCCTCAAAGGGAATCTGTTCCGTATGATCAGAGTTACGCGCAGATGCCTTCGTTCTCTGGTAATTTGGTAGAAACCTTGGTTTCTATCCCAAGGGCCACTGCTGGGAGTGTCATGTCGCCAGAAAACCGTTTCGAGAGTCACCTCCCTCACTGGTTGGGGCGCGGTCATGGACGGCCGCTTTGCCAGGGCTCTGTGGCAGGACCATCATCATTCTTGGCACATAAATTGTCTAGAAATGATGTCTGTGTTCAGGGCTCTGAGGAGCTTCCTTCCAGACATCAAGGGTTATCATGTCTTGATACGTTCGGACAATACATCAGTGGTAGCCTATCTGAACCAACAAGGGGGACTCAGATCGCACCCTCTGTACAGACTGGCGCATCAGATTATTCTTTGGTCCCAAGGGAAAATACTGTATTTCAAAGCAATGTATATTCCGGGGGTTCAGAATCAGGGAGCAGACATCCTGTCGAGGCAGGGGCTGAGGCCTGGGGAATGGGGACTTCATCCAGGTGTGGTGAAGTTGATATGGGAGAGGTTTGGACCAATGGAAGTGGATCTATTCACATCTCAAGAGACGTCCCACTGCCCACTTTGTTTCTCCCTCTCACATCCCACTGGGGTTGGATGCCATGGTACAGGCCTGGCCAAGGCTTCGCCTGTACACTTTTCCCAGATCGCTCTGCTCCCGGGAGTTCTGGAGAGGGTCCATCAAGAGGGCATCAGTCTACTTCTGGTTTTCAAACATAATTTCACTCCTGATAGCTCCGCCATGGCAGATTCCTCTGAGAAGGAATCTGTTGTCTCAGGCAGAGGGCACAATCTTCCACCCTCGCCAGGAGCTGTGGAAGCTGTAGGACTGGCCTCTGAGGGGGTTCAGTACCTAAATGCTGGTCTATCAGACGGAGTGGTTGAAACCATACTTAGCTCTAGGGCTCCATCTACTAGGAGATTATATGGCCTCAAGTGGAATGTGTTTGTCACTTGGTGTAGAGAACAAGAGTTAGATTTCTTCAAGATTCGTTTCTCTGCGGGTCTCTCCCCTTCCATGCTTAAGGTGTACGTGGCTGCCATTGCGGCTTTCCACGCACCGTTAAGTGATGGGCCTCTGGGGAGGCACCAGTTGGTCATTCGGTTTATCTGCGGTACTTGGAGGATGAGACCAGCAACCAGGTCCAGGAGTTCCGGCCTGGGACCTGGCAATGGTTCTGGAGGGGTTATCCCTGGCCCCCTTCGAACCTTTAGAGTCGGCTCCGCCTAGGATTTAACGCTTAAAAAATGTTTTTTTCTCTAAGCTATTACCTCACTTAAGAGGGTGGGAGATCTCCAATCCCTGGCAGTGGCACCAGCTTGCTTGGAGTTTGCCCCTGGCAGAGTAAAAGCCTTTTTGCACCCGAGTCCGGGCTACGTGCCTAAAGTTCCATCTGATAGGGCTTGATCCTACAGTCCATCCTCCACCTAATGTGTCGGCAGAAGAAGAGAAGCTTCATTTGCACTGCCCTGTCAGAGCCTTGAGCGTGTACATAGAGAGGTCCTCTTCTTGGAGAAGGTCGGACCAATTATTAGTATGTTTTTATCACCCAGGAAGGGGCACCCGGCATCCAAGCAAACCATTAGTAATTGGATTGTTCAGGCTATTACTGAGGCTTACAAGGTGCGCGACTTGCCTTCACCTTTAACCGTGAGGGCTCATTCAACTAGAGGCATGGCTTCCTCTAGGGCCCTTCCTTTTTGGGAGTACCAGGACATCTGTGAGTCAGCCGGCTGGGCTACTACACATACTTTTATCAGGTTCTACAGTCTTCACCTTCCTAGTACACCTGAAGCACATGTGCTCGGTCCTTGCTGAGTGCCTAAACAGTTTCACTCCGGGACAGGCCTATTCGGTGCATGGCCTAGTGGGCACTCGTTCCCCAAAGTGTCCGATTCTCGACGCAGTGTAGAGTTCCCTCGAAAGGGAATGTCTCGGGTTATGACTATAACCCTTGTTCCCTGAGAAGGGAATGAGACACTGCGTAGTTCTGCCATGCCCCTTGAGGCCTTAGAGTGTCTTGCTTCATCGCGAGGCTAGTGTGTGTTGTGACAGTGTCACTTTTATACTTTCGGGTATGCCGTCACATGTTATGTCATGACGCAACACCAATCAGGATTGGATTAGTTTCATTCATACACCCGATACGTTCCATTTCAACTCGTGCTGAGTCGATGAAGCTTTGGGAATACCCTTGCGTGATTGTACTTGTGGCAAACAAGCCACGGACGGCTGACATCATGACCAGAAAAGCACATCCATTCTGACCGGCTAAATCACTATATCATTTACAAGCATAGATATCATGGCGAACAATCAAACCTTAGATCGTGTGTTCCTCCCAGCCCTCTTTTCTTTACGGGTGGGGTAAAGAAAAGAGGGCAGGGAGGAACACACGATAAATTATTATACACATAATTTATGTTTGGAACGCTTGAGGGTGCTGACTATGAGCATTGCAGGTCACTATTGCTTTGCACACTCCATTCCTCCCTGTCACTCTTTAAGGAGGGTGTTCAGGCTCGTGTTCCTAGCAGTACTGTTGTTGCTGAGGCAGCATGGAAGCTGGTATTGTGGGGTTTCGCAAATGGATCTCATGGAGATCATATTAGATTATAAGTATTATTATATAGGTAGATATCGCAGCAGGATGTAGAATGCGGCGGGCTGGTCCTCTCCACTCAAATTTGTAAGGTTTTACAACATGGGCGCTACCCCAGGTTCACAGGTGCTCTTGTCTTAGTTGTCCTCTCAGTATTCACACAGACAGGCTCTGGTTCGTATGGCGTTCAGACTTTCTCGTTCCCAAAGCCACATCGGCGCCTGTGCAAGTTCTCTCAAAAGGGAACGACTTAATTTATGGCTGTAACCCAAGTTCTTTTAGAAGGGGACGAGATGCTGCGTCACTTTGCCATACTTCCTGCATTCCTGTGCGACTTGCTTTAGCTAAACCGAAGTTAGCGCCGGTCAGACCGGATGTGCTTTAATCTTTTCCTAGTCATGACGTCCCCACTCTTGACGCTCACCATCTCGCCATTGGACTAGTTGACACAAGTCCTTCAGACGCAATCACGCAGGGAGTTCCCAATTTGTCATCCACGCAGCGTCTTGTTCCCTTCTCATTCATAACCTGAAATGTTTTCTCTAGAGCTGCTATGTAAATTAACTATATAAATAACTTAACTTACATATAATAAATAATATTATACTTATTAACAAATAACTTACAAGAGAAATGACCCATCATTGAGCTGGACTATGGCACTATTTTCTTCAAGACCGGCTCTACAGCCGAAAAAAATTTTGTTGCATTACTTTCCTGTTATTTCTGTAAAGCTGCTTTGAAACAATCTGTATTGTAAAGAGCGCTATATAAATAAAGGTGACTTGACTCATTAATGGTTATTTCTAACTTCTAACTCTTTTTTTGTGAAACACTATAAGAGACTTTTAAAGAATTGTAAACTGGTTGCTTTGAGACTTTCAAGCTTCCAAAGGATGCTCAAGCACCATAAATGTATCGTAAAAGCAGTCCACATGATTTGTGCTACACTATGTCCCAAGTCCTCAAAAGCCATATCTTTTTCTGATGAAAAGACAAAACTGAAATTGTATCATGAAAATCTTGCCTTCTACTGCAGCTCTCAAATTGAATTTACATGTACGTATATTCAAATGTTTTTTTTTTTTTTTTTTTTTCTCATGACTGATCACAATGCGCCAGTGTTAATATGTGTATATATGCAATATAAAACCCACATCAGATTACTATTTTTCACACTATGCTGAATTACCCCTCTCTGTCGTCCTGGTACTAAAGCTTTGTATGAAAAAGAGGGTGTGCAGCTCCCTGAAGAAGAAGGCCTATAGTCTAAGAGAGAGACCATTGAAACAAAACTATGAACAAAAGGCCACTAATTACATTATCTTTGAGGAGCTCACCATTTTTCCCAAGATGTAAGTGGCCCCCATGGACTGCAGGAAATCTAATAAAAAGCACTGGCCTGTAAATTGTAGCAGTAAGTGTTTTCCCTGGGCTGGGTTATCAGCATCTCCTTCAACTTTAATACTGTGGGCAATGTTTTAAAAGCTTTCAGATCAACACTTTGTAAATTACATTGGAATTTAAAGAAATGTCTTGAAAATATATCAGATATGTTGTAACTATGTAAAAAACATGTAATAGAAAAGCATTTTTAGCTGCTCGGTAACATAATGCTGGGTAAATAGCCATTTTATGCAACTCCAGCTTTCTCCTCAACCAAAACTGAATCACAACCATTTCAAACAAAAATGATAAAAACAAACAAACAAACAAACAAACAAACAAACAAACAAACAAACAAACATTTATATGGATTAGATTAACATGGCATATTCTGTTAAAGTGCTCAATAATGTGTCAAGTTCTAGAAGAAAACATACAGGGTTCCTAACTCAAGTGCTATATGCCACCACATCTCATCAGTACATTTACATCGCAGGACCGATATATAATCCAAATGGTTGCCAAGTCTTAGACAAATAGCAGAGCTGAGTAGCCAGAGGGCAGACCATCTCGTTAGCAGTGTGATTTACTGTCCCTGGCCTTAGACCACTGTGTGTGTGTGTGTGTGTGTGTGTGTGTGTGTGTGTGTGTGTGTGTGTGTGTGTGTGTGTGTGTGTGTGTGTGTGTGTGTGTGTGTGTGTGTGTGTGTGTTTGATGATATGTATTCACTTCGGATGGAATGTACAAGCTCACTCTTCTCCTTCAAGCTTAATGCATTGCTGTGCATTACATGCAACTGTCATGGACAAGGTGCTTTAGATAAATCTTAACTTGGGAGGATGTATGTGTCTGTACGCTGTCTTAACGCTGGACAGTATGTTACTGTGATGTACCATTTTCTGAGGCTCTCAGGGACTTATCTCAGAAAACCATGTAAAGCTGGTCTGCGATTTGATGTCAGATGCAATTTTATCAAGTGTGGTTACTGAGCACTACAAAGATTTCTCTACGTTTTCCATTTACTATCACTCAAGTGTACAAGCTTAACAAAATGGAGTATGCAGTGCTAGTCAAACAGAGGTTAGAGGGTGGGGCATCAGGAGGGGCTCCATAAAAATGCCAGGAAACAACCTCAAATGCCTGCTGTGTTTGATTTGGGCATGGAAGGCAGGTTCACAGAGTCACTGGCCAGCAGAGCTCCCCAACCTTATGAAGGAGAGCCGCTCTGAAGGGATTTTGCACAAGATGTGCAAATGGAGAAAACCTGGCCACCAAATCTCTCCCACCCATCCAGTTTGAGCTCCTCACCCTGGAGACAACACTTTACAGTAAATCTGGCTGTCATCGCCTCTGAGATGGGTTTTATGGTCTCAGATCCCACCGTTAACAAAGCTTGAAATGGTGGCGACACATCTGTAAAGCTGCGAACATGTACTGTTTTCCCTTAAGAGTGAGTCTACCCTAGGCCTTTGGTTCCCTTTCGAATGGGAATTTGCACTGTATCTGAAAAATACGCTATGGGGAACGAGGGGTACATTCTCTGGGAACCAGGGGTACATTTGTAACTGAGACTTTTCCTTGTGTCTTGATATTAAACCATGCTAGTGTTATCACATAGACACAATTCTGTTCTCACTACTGTTATTGCTCATTCTTATGGTTAGGAATCTAAATAAACCTCAAAACTTAAAGATGCATTCATTATTGCTTTGCATAACCAGCTCCATAAATATTGGTTTTCTGATGTAGTATTGCTCAGTAGTGTAGTACAGCATTGCACTTGCACTGTAAATATGAATAAGCTTTATCTAATCAAAAAAATGTGGCAACAGATCACAAGCAATATTATTAAATAAATTTAACAAATTAGAATTGAGTAGTAATTAATCAAATTAATTCCTTAAAAGTTAAACATATAAAATGAGTAAAACTTACAACAACCAAAAAAACATAAACTGAAGTCACCATTATGGTAATCGGTGTTTGATTTAGGTTTGTTTTAAAATTACGGTTTTATCCTTCATTGTGTCTGCTTTAAGGTTTCTTCAATGTTGGCAAAATAAAATAAAGAGTTCTTAATTAATCTTTGTATTAATCTAAACTGTCTGTTAGTGAGATATTTTTTTTTTTTTTGGTGTAAACTGTATTCATTTTAAATGGTTAACTTTTAAGGAATAATTTGATTAATTATTACTCAATTCTAATTTGTTAAATTTAATTAATTATATAGCTTGTAATATGTTGCCACAATTGTATTGGTTATATAAAGCATATTAATTTACAGTGTGCAGAGTTGCGCAAAACGGTCTCACAATAAAAGAGCTCAAAGATTTGAAGAAGCTATAATGGCAATACAATGTAATGTCAATTCATAACTATATTTGGTTACATTTTTGGTTAAACGTATGAATGTGTAGGATCTCTTTTATATGTTTTTGTACAATTTGCTTAAACCCAAGTGACGGTTTGTTTCTGGGCTTACTTTTCCTCCTAATCATCATACAGGCACATTCTTGTATGAATTCACATCGTACGAGTCCACACAAAAATGCCACAGCGTAAAATAGGAACACCTGGAAGATCGGGTTGAAAATGGCATTTTTATCTCATTTATGCATTTTTGAAACACTCGTTTAGGCTTTAGGTAGGATTTATTGTATTTGGTACATTATTTTCAAAGACAAAATAGAATTAACTTGGCACTACTCACCAGACATTTCATCTGCAATTTCTCAGGCTTTAAGAGAGAACTGAAAACCCATCTCTTCCTTAAATGCTATTCTTGATTGTGTGGATGATTTTGTGTGTAATGCCGTATTGCCGGATGGATCATTCACTTGTTCTCTTCTACTTTATTGCTGTATTTTTTCCATCGTTGTATTGTGAAATGCCCTTGAGTTGGCAGAAATTTGGTATAAACATATAATACAACAAAAATCATTGCCAGATTCTTGATCATCCGTTTCTGACTGAACTGAACACATTTTTTAGTGCCACTCACTTTAACTTTGAAGGTGTCATGAAGCATGTTTTTCCAATTGAGTTTTTTCTCACATGGAACACAAAAGAAGATATGTTGAGACACATTCTTCAAAACTGTCGTTATCACGACTGAGTATGTTGTGTGATGAGTATGTGGTAACACTTTATTTTACAGTGTCCGTGATACAGAGTACTTACTTAACTAATTACTTAGTAGTAGACATTGTAATAACATGTAACAAAATGTAATTAACATATAACAAAGTTATGGAACATCCTGTACTTACAGATTGTAATTACATACATGTAATAGGCAGCTACTGTTACACATGTGTAACAGGCTGAGTCAGTTACATACGTATACCGACTTGGTACAATGTAATTACATAAAAAAGTATATTGTACTACTCAATGTAATACTCAATTTAAATATGTTACTAAGGTGTGCAAAAAGCCTGCAGTTACACATGGTCATTTTTTACCTTCTAAAATATTGTTTTAAGATTGTACTTGTACTTCCTTGTACCTTGTACTTGTGTATAAGGTATGTAGATACACATAAAGTACACTTAAGTAATATCTTGATACACTTTATGTTACGTAGCTTATCCCTGTGTAATATTATGTAATTGCAATGTAATTAGGAAGATACCGCATGCATTTATGCTGTGAACGAGGGAGTTAGGCCTAATTCAAACTAAAGTACATATGGAAAATGTTCGTAGATACACATGAAGTACACTTAAGTACAATCTTGATACACTTTATTTTACATAGCTTATCCCTGTGTAATAATATGTAATTGCAATGTAATTAGGAAGCTACCGCATGCATTTATGCTGTGAACGAGGGAGTTAATTCAGATGGATAAGGTATGTAGATACTTATGAAGAACTTGAGTACTTGATGCACTTTATTTTAGAAGGTACAAAATGACCATGTGTAACTTTTTACCTTAGTAACATATTTAAGTACTTGTTACATTGTACTAAGATGGTAACATGTATGTAACCGACTCGGCCTATTACATGAGTGTAATTACAATCTGTAAGTACAGGCTGTTCCATAACTTAGTTACATGTTAATTACATTTTGTTACATGGTATTACAATGTTTACTACTAAGTAATTAATTAAGTAATTACTCTGTATATTTTAGTCATTGTATAGTCCTGTGCTGTGTAGACTAACATTAGCTGGCTAAACTATATATGGGATAGTAAGTTAACACTATTATCGTCAGAAGATAGAGACAGACCGTGTTTACTTTGAAAATGCAACATAATGTAGTGAGACTATTTAGGGCTGATTTTAGTATACAATACTGTGTGATATCTACAGTTTCTAGTCGAATGATTTTAAATTGTTACTTCGTGTTTACATGTAATGTGTTTTGACATTACAAAATATATTGTTTAGTTGAAGATGCAAAAAAAACAAAACTGTGGAAAAACCTCAGGGACACCTATGTGAGAAAAGAGGAGAGGAAAAGAAAACTACAAGTGGACAGACTGGAAAACCGAGGAAGAGGTGGAAGTACATGGAGTGCATGAGCTTACTTGAGGATTATACATCTTTCAGAAGGTAGCTGTAGCCTGTTCAGTTTTTCAGATTTAGAAGCTGTTTTTTTTTTTAAAGTTGTCTGAAATACAGTGATGAAGTTGAAAAATAATACAGAGTTTGTATAATGAGGTGGCACAGGATGTAAAGTAAGTTCAGAACTGGCCATGAAACAGTTTTAGCTCCTGTACAAGGTTAGAATACTCCCCTTTCGACTCTTTGCTCTTTAAGATTGGATGCACCCAAAACCGTCTTTTCTGTCTTTTAAATCAAATAAAAAGCTCGTCTTCACTGGATGATGAGGATAAATCGTCCATGTTTTCTCAGCTGTCGGCACAAAAGTTTTGGAATGTTGAAACTAACTCTAAATGTCGCAAATTCATGTCACAGCTGATGTGAATGGTTTTGAAGCAAACTATTCGCATACAAACTGATTCGCTTTTCGTTTAGTTTTTTTCATTGCACGCCCAGTGTGAAAGCGACTTTACATGTAAGTGAATCTGTTTTGTCATTTAAGAAACATTTATAATGATCATGAGTCATGTTAGTTGATCTAACGCTAGTTCTAGTTGATCAGATTTAGCCTACAACATGTCAATTCATCAACCTCTCCTGACATACATGAAAGTACGTGGTAGGTGAAATGTAAGAAGAATAGAGTACATTTTAGAGTTACTTACTTCCTACAATGCTAAATACGTCATCAATTTATAATTGAAAGGATTGTTATTGCGCTTTCATAGACATCAGTGTGTATTTTTACAAACTATAAATGTATTGTTTTATGCTAGTTTTATGCTTTCGGAGAATATCAAATATTTCAATGACAGCTGGGCATTTAAGTGGCACCGAAATCTGCATTTTGATTCTGTACGGTTACTTGCGGGTTACATGGGTACCGGTTTCTAAATCGGTATCGGTTTCAGTACCCAACCCTTCTGGTGGACATGGGGCTGTTTACGCAACATCATTTTCAACTAAAAACTGATTTTTAAAAAATAGTTTGGGCCTTTATTTACACAACAACAGCAGTTTGGGGTCCGGAAAATGCTAACTTTTGAAAACGGGTTTCAAAGTGCAAGTTTTTGAAAACTATACAGTTTTTTTTTTATCTCTGTGTAAACTACCAAAACGAGAATTTGTGAAAACGGTGACATCATGTACATAGGTATTACATGTTCAGTCTATAAGTGTGAAGTGTTTCTTTACAAAGTGACATCTCCAACTACTTGGCCTGGCATGTATAATACAGCGTTTTAATCATTTTCCTCGCATCGTTTTTACAATGTTGTCATCTTTACGTCGAAACATGCAAAGAAAAAAACGTTTCAGTTTTTGTACATTATTGTCGTGTAAATGTACCCTAAATCTAGCAAAAAACAATTCCACATACCTAATCTGAAGGAGAGACACAAGAGATCAGAATGTCATAGATATTTTAGGATTATTTGATTATTATTTTTTTTATGTAAGCCACTAAGCAATCACCTACTGTAGCAGTAGCATAAAAACAACACAGTGCAGAGAGAAAAGTTGAAACACTCTGATATGTTGAACATTACATCATGTTGCTGCAGTGGGTTCGCTCCCACCTATGGTTTAGGTTGTCATGGACACACCAGTGCATTCTCTAAATAGCTTGCACACCGCCATCTTGCAGACACTTGCCTTCATGAGGTCAGACTAGAGCCAGAGGGCAAGAGAGGCTGCAGTTTTAGATGGAAAGTCTTCGCAAGAAGACTGGGTGGATGTCTTAACCGTTTGGTGCCCACAAGCACACTGGTGTGATTAGAACATTCAGTGCTATTGACAAGCTTTTTTGTGTCATGGAAATAATAAGGTGATACATTTTAAAATTAGGTTCACCTTAAAAAAGCACACTCTGAAGGCTCAGTTAGAACATTTCTGTGTGGAAATTGGTGGTTGGTTACCGGCCATTAATGTCTGTGATTAATTATTTTAAAATTATGTCTTAAATGTCATTCGGCATTGTTCTAAACAACTGCCTCTGATAGTATCAGTAAAACTGCAGTGGCCAATTATGCAGTGGCATAAAAAAAAATTACTTTGGTTGGCATGTGCTCTCATTCACAATGTTCATACATGAGACAGATTGGAGTATGTTGTCTTGTAGAAATTAAATGATATACAATTAATAGAGTGAATGACAGAATTATTTATTTGACAATCAATCAATCCAATCAATCAATCAATCGATCAATCAATCAATCAATTCATTCAATTCTCATTCATATTTAATTTATTATGTATGTATTTATTTTTAATTTGGTGAGAAATATGGCTGGAATTTTTTTTTTTTTTTTTGTAAGAATAAACCTATTATGTTTTATTAACCATATTATTAGGGCCCAAACTTTGAAAAGGCAAAGGACCTATTTTTTTTTTTTCTTAGGATTATTATTAATATTGTTATTATTATTATTATTATTTGAGTTCACGTTATGCGCATATGGTCCGAAGTATATCTGCATGAGAAAGTCAGCTGATCCTGGGAAAAGAGATACAATTAGATAAAATGCAATGACCCCCCAACAGTTAAGCTATGAGTTTGATAAACCCGCATGACTCAAAGTGTTCTGCGACCACACTGTGCCTCACAGGGGACACACTCCCATAGCCAAGGACAACTGCACACTCGCAAAATCTCCTCTAATTGCTGACATCTTTCCCAGCTGGCATAAAGTCTCTTGATTAATAATGAATACACCTACAATGCTTCAGCTAGTTTCCCTATTAATTAACTTGACTCCTGCAAGCAGCCACACGGCTTCTCTCCCCATGTGCCGACGCTTTAAAGAAAAGGAGCTTTTTAGGAGTGTGTGGGCTGAAAGAGCATCAGACGCTGGATGCGAAAGTAGTGCGCATTCAGCACAAAAGTGCGGCATTGTCAGAGCGGGGCGATAAATGGACAAGCAGAGCGCGAATGATCTCTATCCCGATGAGCAGAGAATGTCTCCTGATTTATGGGGGAAAGAGCCGGTCGAAGAGAAAATGCTTGAGGAGGCTGTTCCTTTTGCTTTCTCTCATGCTGCAGTCCTCTTTTACTAGATGAACATGCTATGTGTGTGTGTGTTTAGGCAGTTGCGCTTGAAAGGAGAATAAGGTGGCCTATTAGCAGGCACATAACCACAGAGAGCACACTTCATCGTTCACCAAAAAACTGCATGTTTGACGAGACTTGCTGCAGGTGAAGGCACATCACAATAACGCTCATCCTCACGGGATCTTGTCCACACCCCCGGTGATGGATGGGGAAGACTAGTCCTTTGGAATCAGAAGGGATCAGTCAAGGACAGGATCCGGCCCTGTGATCGTTTCAGATAAATACACAGTGAAAGACATGTCATTTACCACAGGGCCTGAGATGGATGCGCCGGGCTCAGTGGCCAGGAAGCATGTTTAAAAACCCATTTCATTATTATACCTCTACAGAGCCTTTGGGAGCCGTTGACCTTCTGGGTGCATTTAGAACAGCCGGCACACCGATGACACTAAATGCACACTAGGGTGGCAATACATCCGGTTTTAGGTTCGGACAGTCCAGTTTTGAAATAGCGTGTGCCTATCAGCTCAGCCTTGAGCTGGATGCTCATTTGTCCTCCTTTTAAGATCATTACCGTTTTATACATTATCACAGGGTTCCCCAAACTCGGTCCTGGAGGGCCACTGTCCCTGCAGAGTTTAGCTCCAACCCTGATCAAACACACCAACCTGTGAGTTTCTACTGATCCCGAAGACCTTGATTAGCTTGCTCAGGTGTGTTTAATCAGTGTTGGAGCTAAACTCTGGACAGTGGCCCTCCAGGACAGATTTTGGGGAACCCTGCATTATCAAATGGTATATGATTAAAAAATAAATAATAGGTGACACTTTATTTCGATTGTCCCCTTTAAACACTTTAACTATAAGTAACGTCGCAACTACATGTCAAATACCAGTAATTACAGTATAAGTAGACTGTAGTAGATTGTTAGTAGACTATAGGTTAGGGTTTGGGAAAGTAGAATAAGTTGACATAGTAGTTGCAAAGTTTCGAATTATTTAGTTAGTGCTATTTGTGCATTCACGCGTTTGACGCGAATTCGCGCCTGCCACCCGGGTTGAAAAATCTGAACTTTGGCATCAATTCGCGCCGCGTTAACCAATCAGGAGCCTGCTGCTTGCTCACGTGGTGAAGTATCTGGATGCTTCAATAAATTATTTTGTAATATGACTAACTGCCTGGTGTGGTACTAATGCACAACAAAGAAAATATTTTATCACTTTATTTCAATATACGAGACATGTTCATTTTGTATTGATTGTTATTTATTCCACATCTGGATTATATGAAATATTATTATGATGCAAAGACAACCAACATACATGTGCATGGATGTGAGAGAGAAAAAATCACAGGACAGGTTAACAACGTTTGAGGGCTCGCTCTATTTATCATCAAAACAAAATTAAATGACAGATTAGATGGATGAGGGCGAGGGTGATACATGCTCCGATGCGGACAACAGGTCATCTAACTGGGTACGGGACAGGCAGAAGTACCGCTGACAGTGGCTGTCATCCAGGCACAGCTCTTGGAGTGAGCAAAACTCGCCAAACTGTTCGCCTCCAAAGGGTCCGATAGACACAAATACGGCGACGGTGATCCCCACGCCGGTGTTCTGGTCTCCAGAGCAAATACAGAGCGGTAACTTTTCGATGAATGCTCGATCAACATAAAAAAGATGGCCACCAATGGATTTCGACTCTGACGATTTACGTGTGTCAGTTTCACTCTTAACGCGCAAATTAACACAAAGTGGTCAAGCATCAAACTGAGACGCGGTAGACGCGAATTTGACGCACTCATTCACGTCCGGTGTGAACGCACAGTAAGAACGATAAAGAACGGTTCCATTCAAATTTCCATTTGAGCTTGGTTCAGCACGGCAAGATTACAAACCATTCTTGGGCAGGAAATCTATTGCCTGGTACAATGCGTGTAGGAAAGTCGCCACTCAGGATTGGTCATTTGTCTAATGCCTGGCTATCATTTTCTCTGTAGACACAAGTTAATGAGAAGATTAAAATAAATATCTGATCATCCAGCTAGTGGCTATGTACACCTGTAAACTCTTGCATTGCAGATTTTTAGATGGCATTTGTAGATGCCAAATAGTTTAAAAACCAATGGCGGAATGCAAAAATCCAAATTCTGAAATTTTCCGGCTCAAATTTAGCACTGGACACGTCACATGACTATGACACATGACGGCTGTAGTATGTCCGGATTTTTTATTTATACTACACACAGGGTGCGATTTGTGAAAAAAACAGAGGGGGGATGTTTTGAAAAAAAAAGTTTCATAAAAATAAATCATGAGAACATGAACTGCAGGAAAACTCATGAAGTTAACTCATGAAGTATCCTGAAACGCAATATTTTTACTCTAATAGCTTCCCACACATATTTGAACTGTGATCATGCACAACGAAAAAACATGCAATAATTAAATCAATAGATTAATAGGGTAGTGGCTCATTTATATCAGCTCTCCTGAACCATGGATTGATTGCAAAGTTAAACCATCATAGAAACAGTTTAACTGCTGCTGTTAAGTTAAAGTAATAATGTTAACGTTACATCGCGATGCTGAGCTACAGTGAAATGATAGAAAAGACAGATGCATTATCTGTAGTCAATTCGCCTCATTCGCGCCGCAGAACCTATAGACGCGCATAGATGCGTCTTTACATTGAATTAACATTGAAATCACTCGCGCCAGACTTTCAAGAGTGAGTGATTAATCAAAAAAACGTTTGCTTTAGTCTCAGTTGAGTGAAACACCGTATGTATAACTTCGGGCATTCTCAGTGACTGGGACACTAGCACTGCTTGCAGGGCTCTCGGAGCGTCACGCATCTGAGGCGTGACAGTCACTCATTACGGTCTTTTGTCACGCACTCCCGACCACACATTTGTATTTCTCACACAGAAAAACTATTTATCATATATTTAATATGCGGCAGCGCCCAAATTGTCTCTAGCCGCTTCACTCTCATAGTGGAGACGCGAGCGCACGCGATCTCCCTGCTCTCGCAGCCTGTCGCTTTATCAGCCAATGCAAAAAAAGGAAAGGGCTACACAATTTAGCCAATCAGAAAATAGCACTACTGTATCTGGGTAAGATTTAACGCAACAACCAATAAAAAAGCATTTCAAGGAATTGTTCACGTGATTCTGCAACAACATCTCTTCCAAAAGTTTCGTTCACCCGCAGAGAGGAAACGACTGGAGCTTCCGAATATCACTGAGCAGAGTAAGTCATGAGATCTCCTGTTTAATGTTACAACAAATTTACAAATTGTTCGACACAAACAAAGACAACTTGACTGCTGCTTAGAGAATCATATTTTATAATTATCCTGGCCATGGATGCATTAATCATTGCATATATGTCTTTCAAAGATGTCAGGTAAAAAGCAAACGAGCATCCTCTCATTCGCCCTGAGAGGAAAGCCCCCTAAAAAAGGCTAGGTTAGAGGATGCTGGGCCAGAGAAGGTGGCCAAAAGGGTAGGCCCATTAGAGGAGGAGACGGTGCCATGTGTTATACATTTTCTGCAAGTCTCAGCAATTAATAACAACACAGAAACACTAATATTAATATTATTAATGAAACACCCACATTCCAACGACCCCCCAACAACCAACAACACCCCCCCCCATTGGGGCGGGGAATGTCACTCTTGCCTGTCTTCAAAACTTGAGAGCCCTGTGCTTGTCATCATAGAAACAGATTCAGATTGTGATGTTTATTCTGAATAGCGATGGTGCCTTCCTTTCAACAAACAGCTCCACAGCCCAGCGCGGACCTGCAACCGTCTCGCAAGTGTTGATAGGCTATTATCTGTGAGGTGTAACCAATCAGATAGTGCCATGGGCGGGACATTGAGCAGTCTGCAGACTTGTGCAGAGCAGCATTTAAAAATAAAATTGACTTTAATCAAACCACGGATCCGTGATAAGTTTTCTGATCCGTCTCACCACTAGTGTAGTAGCACTGATCACTTTGAGGGGGATAAATTTATCCCCACCGGGGATAAAAATAATTAAGCAGAGGCAGGGATACATTGACCAGAAAGGGGAAATCCCACGCATCCCTCCTCGGCAAATCGCACCCTGACTACACACATTCAGACTATATACATACTTAATATGGATGTACATTTAGATTGTGGTGAAGTGATTTGTTAAAAAAAAAGAATTGCCTATTCAGAGAGTAGGAAATTGCAGCCATTCCTCAATGATTCAGTTGTTTTGAACGAATCTGATCTTATCAATGATTCGGAGCTATTCATAAAGAGAGACACTTTCTTCATTCCTTAATCAATCAGACATTTTAAACAGTTGGTGGAATTAAAGGTGCAGTGTGGGATTTTTGTGACATCTAGCGGTTCAGTTGCGAGTTTGCACTAAGGGCTCAGCCCACTGCTCAACCCTCCCTTTCGAAGAAGCTACGGTGGCTAAAACGGGACAAACACATCATCGTCATATCAGCAGAGAATAGCCAGTGTAAGCCAGAAGTGTGTAACATTGTCACTGTTTCTGTACCCCAGTCCATTATAAATCACATCACGGATAAAGTATACAAAGCCATAGTCAGGTGTGGCTCAAGGGTCTTAATATATGTGATGCGATCTGGGAAAACCCGTCGGATGTCGCGCTGGAACGTTTTCAGTAAAGTCTAAAAATAGACTGAATGTCAGTTTTTTGTCAAAATTTGTTTTTTATTAAATTATTATTCTATAACATCTTGTTTATCATCTCTGAATAAAACTTGGGAAAATTCACTAGTTTACTGCAGAAAAATAGCGATTTATAATGACCAGCTGAAAAGACTGCCTTTAACAACATGCACGCAGGCGGAGCGGAGTGGGAAACACCATAGGGATGTTCGCCAGCGTCATATGTGACGTCACGAAATGGGCGTGGGCGCGAACTGGTTGGCAAAAAGAACCAAAACATACGCAGCAGTCTATGTGTTCTGTCAGCAAAATTATAATTCTTTGTAAGAAAAAGCTAAAAGGAGATATAAGGTAAAGCTTTTATATAACCAGGGTTCATGTTCTATGCCTGATCCATATCACCTGAGTGAGAATTGGAACAAAAGTCCTAACACATGGCCAGATTTGACATTCGGCGACATCTACCTGTATCTCATCGACACGCCATCTATGCTTATCAGAGAGTCAATGAAGGTGTAAAAATCTTTAGATGCCTATAAGTCATAATTACGAATATTACTTGTGTTAACTGGATAACTGGTAAATTTGTTACAACTAGAGTAAAATAGAGGTGCAATTTGTCCATGGGCTATATTTTGAATCAAAATGATCTTACCTCTGATTTATAACATTGGTCAACATATACGTAAAAATGTATCAAAGAAAATACAATAATTTGCCCTTAATCTATAAGGGTGTGTACACAGATGATACACTGACTGTACAGTACCCAATCTTTGGGTTAAATTATGACTTTATAATACTGTGCGGCATACGGCCATTACTTTTCTGCCAACCAGAGCACATGCAACCGCGTCGTGACTTCACGGGCGAAGATCCCTATAGAGGAAACACAAATCTTCCGTTTAGCTCTCTTTCTCTTAACACTACAAAGACAGTTCACCTATCAAAATAAACCACATAACAGAATAAAGTCCAGTCCTGGGTGAACTATAACGGCACGCAAGTTTTTATTTATTTATTTGTATCCAGCGTTATCGTGTGGTATGATGCAGAGCACAAGAGAGCAACAGAGTTTGAAGTTGCTCGTCTAAAAGACCTTGCTCGCCTCTCAATCGTCCAATTTCAAAACGGTTTTCACAGGATGAATTTTGAGTTCGTAAGTTTTCGAATGATACTCAATCTATGATGATTACTAAAATATGTGATATGTAAAAAAGGCAATAAAAAAGGGGAGCGCCAGTCGTCGCGCTAGCAGGATGTGACCGTTATTTAAACCTGTTTTTCTCAAAATTCTGTTTCTGAAAATCATAGCGATCAGCTGACTTAAGATAACCATAACTTTTGTTACAGACAACCGATAAAATAAATAAAAACAGATTTGGAAAGGGCTTGAACCCAGCTTTAATATGGTATCAAAACCTGTAATATGTCAAATTTCACCATGTGGTGGGTTTTCCCAGATCACATCACATATAATATAATAATAGTAATCAGCTGATTGTCTCACAAATGTAACCAGCACATTTCTCCCCACATAGCAAACCCATAACACAGTGAGGGAGAACCACATGAAACTATGCAACTATGTATTTTTTTTCTAACAGGGTAGTAAAAGTTTAGCTGGCTAAACAGGAGCTGTTACTGTGGCTGAGCTGTTTAAATCGTAACGCCTTGTTTAAACTTGACACGTCCACATGAGCCCAAAGGTGCGCGCGGCAAAAGTTACATGATTTTAACAGCACGCGTGCCTCCGCATCCTCTATACACCATCTTTCTCAACTCTTCGCGATCGACTTAAAATGCTTCTAAGATCGACTTGTCTAGACCGCAATCGACAGGTTGATTCCTGTAACGTTACTGTTTTACAGTCAATGACAAGAATACTAATCAGCTGCCTCACGAATGTAACCAGCACATTTATCCCCACATAGCAAAGCCATAACACAGCGAGGGAGAACTAAGTTACATGAAACAATCCAACTTCATATTTTACACCAATGACAAGGGAAAAGTCACTACTCGTGTCTTCTGTGTTTATGGCCAGCTTCCAGCTTTCTGCTGCTTCTCTTTCAAAGTGATGAAATGCGCTCTGTAGCGCTGTTTGTTCGCGTTCGGCAACGGCAGAAACATGACATCACAATATGTCTACCTTCATGGCCGTGGTTATGTAGATATAAATGTCTCATTCTAAGGTAATGAAAACATTATGGTTTATTCTTTACACACCACTGAAAACATAGTTATGGATGTCATTTTGCATTTGTGTTAATAGAATCTCATTTTTTTTACACACTGCACCTTTAATCAACCAATAACTCACTCGTTAAGATTAAGAAGAACCACCTACTGGTGGTTTTACAGTAGTTTCATAAGGTATTTTTCCCTCCAGCATTTTATATATAATATATTTTATTTTCATAACATTTCATGCAATTGTAACGGCACTGTAAATGCATTCATGGCATCTCTGAGCTGCATAAAACAGTCTGTGTAAATACATCTAAATGCCACTGCACTTGCAGCTTCTGTGTCACCTCTGCCGTGGAAAGATGGATTTTGCTGAGACTGATTTGATTGGTAACAGCCATATAGTGTCTTACAATTCTAATTGAAAACAATAAGGATTTAAGAATTTTTAAGAAAAGGGGACGCAAGGTTTGAAAGCTGGCCTTATAATGCTCTTGGGAATCAAATGGGGGCAAATGTTGCTCCTTAAAGCTTATATAGGTTTGGAATTATTTTTCAGTTTTTATCCTACAAACAGTTTATGGTAACACTTTACAATAAGGTTCGTTAATTAACATTAGTTAACTACATTAGTTAATATGAACTAATAATGAATATCACATATACAGCATTTGTTAATCTTTGTTAATGTTATTTTCAACATTTACTAATACTTGATTAAAATCTTGTTAACATTAGTTAATGCACCGTGAACTAACATGAACAAACAATGAACAGCTGTATTTTCATGAACTAACATTAACAAAGATGAACAAATGCAGTAACAAATGTATTGCTCATGGTTAGTTCATGTTAGTAAGATAGATTAACTAATGTTAACTAATGAACCTTATTGTAAAGTGTTACCCAGTTTTTATATATATATATATATATATATATATACATATATATATATATATATATATATATATATATATATATATATATATATACATATACATATATATATATATATATATATATATATATATATATATATATATATATATATATATATATATATATATATATATATATATATATATATATATATATATATATATATATATATATATATATATAGTCCTGAAGATGTACTTAGGCTGACGCAGTTCGGCTAGGTGTTTCTTCTTCTTGCTGATGTGTATTTCTGCAAATGTGCCATATGGCTGCTTGCTGAGTTTCCTAAAACTTGCAGAACTGTACACATTCATCTCTTTGTTCTGGCTTCTGAGTTTGAAGAGCGCTTTAATTCATCAAAGACTGTCAGTGTGACAAGGCTCTTTTGTTAGTCACGGATACACAAATTACCCCACCGAATGTGTGTTTAGTAGTATTAATAATTAATGAAAATAATTTCAACTATTTTGATTATTACCATATACAGCTTGCCAAACAGTGCCACAGCAATGATTAAATAACAGTCAGAATCTTTGCATGATAAATTAATGACTGCAGTTTTAAACCCTTCTATCTGAATGCAGGCGACACTATGAGTACAAAAATAGAGTCTGAAATTATTTGAGTTTTATTGTCCATCCATTTTTAACAAGGTTACTAAAATATTGGCCCATAGTTTAAAACCCTGATTTGTGTGACTTGGTCCTACCAATAATCATTCAACTAAATTCAAATCAAATATTAAGCTGTCAGGGTCACTTTTTTTAATTCTTTTTTTCCCTCCATAATTTAAACAAGTTATGATGTTGCTTGATATTTGATGTGTTTAAAACTAGTTTAAATGTTGGGTTAATTTGATGCACACAGTTCATTGCAATGTTGGAAAGTGTCAGGTATTTGATAACTACATTAGATAAATTAATCTATATATTTCTTTTTTAAACTGATCAAAAATATGGAAATTGGTCTCATCATCTAAATCGATCATATTACTCAATTTTGATAATAATCTTGTAAAATTATCATACCGGGTGTCCTCTATCAGCCTACTTTAAGTGTTCTTTTTTTAGTGTAGGTGTTTCCAAATGACTATTTCAGCTTCTTAATAAATACGTTGTTAGTTCTGACTCACCACATCCAGAGACTTTTTTAAATGTCAACTCTGTGTTAATAGCTACAAATGTCAGGTAGAGCAACATATAAATATTCTCCTTTCATTCTGGCACATGCTAACGCTTCATGTTTTAAACATGTGGCTTAAACATCTATTAATATGTTTGTCCACTCCTCAGTGTTCCATCCATCTCAAACGATTTAACAGTCGCCCATATATGTTCCTCGTCTGAGAAAGGGACACGAATGCCAACGTTTGGCCATTCATGAGAAGGAAAAATGAAGCAGATTGAATACAATGTATGAAAAGCACCGTGTCTCTCGTTGCGATGTTAGAGTGACAAAGCTGCCTTGTTGCTATGGAACCCCTCTGTTGCTAAGCAATGAGTCGATGATTAGAATTTTTGAATCAGGAGGAAGAGTGGTATTTTCTTCGCCACTCTGTTTCTCCATGTATGGTGCTGTGCGTGACTGTGTTGATGAAAGGCATGTGGGCCTGTCCTTACTCTGATACATATACTTGAACAAATGCTTTTAGCTTCATCGATGTAGCATTTATTGATATTTGCCCAGAACACCCAAAAATGATACAGGAAAGGATCAATAGATAACATATATTCCACTACACTCCCATTGCATGTCTTGTCTTTAGAATAAAACAGAATGCTTCACAGTAAATGCAGAAGATGAGATAGCCCTGCAGGAACCAGTAGAGGGAGCTCTAGGGCACCTCACATAATCACACCTTCGGTAAGGGACTCCTGACCTGTATGTATGTATTTGTTTTAGCTCAAACTGAGATGTAGTTATATTATGCTCCGTTATCCCGTGAAAGCTCATCAACTTCTGAGATAATTGGGGCAATAAATCTTTGGCAATCCACTGTTATGCCAAAGACTTGCAGCTATACATCATCCGGATCGACTGCTATGAGTTTCCTTCACCCCCCACTAGTAAGCACTTTCGGCTCTCTCCTAAGGAAAGGGGTTCAACACAAACACTAGGCATTACCGTCATCATTACCTGCAGGAGAGATACATTGCTGTGTCAGTGAAAACCTGCTTAGGGAAAAAGCGGTGGCCCACGAGAATTCATCCCGGACGCAGTATCCTTGGCACTTGTGTTCCGTCAGAACTGCTATTTCTGCTGTTTCTACCTATTTTTTTTTATTATTTTTTTTTGCTGTGTCTGGCCCAGGCTCCTTGTGATCTGCCCACAGTTTTGCAAAACAAAGGCATCGGGGGAGCAAAGTGGTCCTCTGAATGGAGTAAGCATCTCGAGAGATGCCACCTGCCTTACATTTGTCATTTAAATATGTACACAGATGATGGTGCCATCTGCCAGTGCAGTCAGAGAGGAGAAATGGGTGGAAACACACTAAATTCTTGAAGTGGTTGGTGGTGGGTTTTGGGAAGGGGGATGAATTCAATGAAAAGCACAAATTAATTCTAAATGACAGGGTATTCTAAAGGAGCAATGGCACATTATCATACTGAACATTTGACAGCTACTAATTGAAATGATCTGCCATTTTGTGCTTTGTGTGTTTCTTTAGAAAAGCAGCATCCTTTGCCTTGTGCAAGTATCGGTATATGCAGTAGAACAAAAAAATCATGAGTGGCCTTGTTTCTTTTTATTGTTCGATTCGGATGAGTACGAGTTTGTACAAAACCGAAAGAATGTGTGGCATAATTTAAAAAAAGCAATTTTCACAAAATGTTCATTGCCCCCAGAATATTTTGCTGTATGAATAGAACATGCAATATATCAAGATAAAAAACAGAGTCTCTGCTTTTAAACAAAAGCTAAAAAAAAAAAAAAAAAAAATTTTTGATTCTAGCTTAATGGATATTTTTTTTATGAACACTTGAATGTGGGTGAGTTTCATTAATAAAAAGCAATATTTTCATCAAAAAGCTGAGAAAAACATGTTTTTGTCAAAGACTACATCTGGATCTTATTCAGAACAATTATCAAAACAGATGTAGACGATCCGAGTCCATTAACACCCTCAGAGATTCACAGTCCTATTCCTGGCTCGACATTTCATTCAGTAACATTATAATGTCTGAATGAAATAATGTCTGCCTATAGGCAGTTTTGATTTATATGCGGTTTAATGTTGATTTACATATGCATCTGCTTACATACAGTATGCTCTTTTTTATTAATATTTTACATAGTGTAATAATAACAACAGCAATTTCAAAAACAGATTAAGATGAAATCAATTCTCGTTTTCCAGAATTTCTAAAAAAGGCTAAATCTGGGTTAAAGTGAGGCACTTACAAAAGTGAAAAGGGCTATTAAAATACTCAGTGTGATAATATTTCCTGTCAAAACTACCATCCAATTTTGTAACATTGTTGTCACAACTAAAAACAGAATTTAACACAACTTAAACATAACTAAATTATGGTAATTGTGGTTTAAACCACGTTCCAGCTCAAATAATGCACAAGTTTTGAGGGAAGAATTAATGTTTTTTTTTGTTTGTTTGTTTGTTTTATAAAATTCTAAAATAAGATTTACATTTATGCTATACATTCTCACTCCCAATATACATGTTTTATCAAATAGTATCCTACCAATGGAGAGTCTGTCTTTAAAGATAAAGTGTAATTTCTGCATCACTTTCAAAATCAAGGATTGGATTCAAATACATTTCATGAACTTTTTTTGTCTTCTATTGGTAGGACAAACAGATTCAAACAGGACAAAATGTATTTTAACATGAAAAAAGGGCATACTTCAGCTTTAAAACACGTTTGCATTACATGAACTGTTTGTAATATTTCTAACTTTGCTTAGTCAACCTTATTTTTGTAGTGTTGTGGGACTTATCATCAATGTAAACATGACATTTTTTTCTTTAACCTCCAAATTAAATCAGAGAACAGGATATATTGTATTGGTCTAAAGGCCACACACACATTGTGTTTTCATATATATATATATATATATATATATATATATATATATATATATATATATATATATATATATATATATATTTTTTTTTTTTATAAATATTTTTATACTGTGCAAACTGTATATTCTAACCCCTAAACCTACTCATCGCAGAAAATGTCACACACACATGTGCACAGGCTCACACACTTTTAATACACTCAATTCTCGGTGTGTTGTTTCTTTATGGCAGAGCAAGAATTTTAGACTGTTATGTTGAAAACCACATCAGGACACTGGCTGGTTGCTTTCTGGTTTTCTACAAAAGTCTCACAATGTGCTTGTGTCTTTCAATGAGATTTTAAAGTTCAACCAGGTGTCACTCAAACCTTGCAGGATTCTGCAAGGTTCAATACAAAAGCTCTATGAGCACATATTGTGACATGCTGTGGATTGCAGCTGACAATAATTGTAACCCGTTTGTCAGTTTGTAAAAACAAGCAAAAATGATGCTTACACTAATACACTTGTCAGGGACAAGACACTCTACCAGGATAAACCATAAAACACAATGTTACAAAAGTGTAACCACAAAACTTAAACATTAGGACCTGGTTTCACAGACAGGGCTTAGATTAAGGCAAGATTAAGCCTTAGTTCAATTAGTGCATTTAAGTACCTTTTATAAACTTGCCTTAGGAAAAAAACATTACTGGTGTGCATCTTAAGAAAAATCAATGGCACTGACATATTTTAAGAAATGTTCAAAGATGCTCAAACATGCATTAGTCAAGGCTTAAGCCTTCTGTGTGAAACCAGGGGTATATGTGTTAAGGCTAATGTAATAAAATCAATGCCTGCTTCCACCTTATAGTAAAAACTTAACAATGAATATAGCCACATCGTGATATATGAAGTTACAATTTTGAGATATAAAGAGACAGATATAAAGTCCCATTTGTTAGATGTTAAATTTACAATTATTTTTTTTTACTATATATATTGCCTAATAACCTTTTTAATGTCATGTCAAGTCACATTTATTTATATAGCACTTTATACAATAAAGCAGCTTCACTCTAATAAACAGGAAAACAAATACATCATGAAACAAGTTGCAGGGATACTTTTCCTCTGGAAAGATGAATGTGTATTTAAAATGGGCCATTTATGAGGAAGAAATGTGAAATTATTTGTGAATTTGGAGCTTTCTCAGACTGAAAAAAAGCCAGAAAATTATTTTTGGCTTATGTTGATGAAAGACAACAACTCCCAGAATGCACTTGATTCGCTGCCCTATGAGGCCACGCCTACTGGTAACAGAGCGCAGTAGTTAAACAACGAGTCTAGGCCACTAGTGAGTCTCCGTGATGAATCTGCCTGGGATTTCCAGATCGCCCAAAATGTCCGGGATTCGGCTTTTGCTTCTACAGTCGCCATTTATTATGTTTACTTTGGCGAGCGGGGACGAGGCCGGAGTGTGATTACTGATGAGCGATACCTGTGAGACGCACCGGTCTCATATCTCTCATGGAGGAGCTGGGATTTTCTTAGCAGTGTTAAAACGCACATCAACCGATCACTTGTTCAGCATTCATGTAAACACTACATTCAGATTCACCAATGGAATGAATTCAGTTAGATTGAAACAAAAGGTGTGCATGTAAACAATGAATGGCGACTGCAGAAAGCAAAAGTTGAATCCAGAACTTTGTACGATCTCGACGGCCGGACATGAAGCAATTTCTAAAAGAGGATGGTAACCCCTACTACCCAGCTTTAACCCCTGCTAGCTTAGCTTGCAAAAAAGATGGTTGACACTATATGTGTTCATTCTGTGAGTGAAATCCACCCTCTATGGGCGGGTTGTGAATATTTGGGACAGCCCCTACTGACTGTAGTCTTTTAGCCTCCTGACCAGATTACGCAAAATGATGATTTTTGCGTCATCGGAGGATTGAGACTGGAAAGCACGGAAATGTGAAAATACCACAGGCTTCCTACTAATACAAAGCTTAATGCTAAATCCTGAAGTATCCCTTTAGCTTTTACCAGTAAAACAGCCAGTTCAGTGTTGATTCAGTTTAGTTCAATAACTGTCAGTGTTGCAGTTAATCGGTTATGAAACAAGTTCAATTCAGCTATGCAAAGTTCTATCCTACATTTACTTTATTTAACTTTCTTATAATTGCCCACTGCTCTCGTGAGCATGCAAAACCAATATTACCAGTATCCACCTCGATTGAAAATCGTGTTCCAGGAGCGAGGCAGTCAGGGCACTGGTGACATGTGAGAAGTAAGCAAAAGTGAGGGTTTGCAGCACGCTACAGATTGCTTCTGCTCCTTCTTCTGATTGGTTCATTCGGTGGGGAGGCTGCCCCTGAGTGGTCCCTATCTCTAAAGCCCACCGCCCATACCTAATCCTAATCCTACTCTCATAGGAAAATACAGGGGAGCCGGAATCTCACTGGTAGTCGGAATTTGATACCACACCAGAACTTTCTTTTAAGCTGTGGGAGCACAAGTGTTCATAAGGAAGGCGGCTAACATTCACAGCACTTCCTAATGATCAGACTATCAGGAGAGCAGGCCGAAATAAACTTTCACTCTGAGAGTCTCGGACACAGGTAAGTGGTTTTATTCTGAGCTGTGGCATTGAAGCTGAGGGAGAGCGTATCCGGAGCACCTTTCTCCAACGTTCCATAAGTTTCAAGAGTGTGCAGGTGATTTCAGGCTTCGCTGTTTTACAACTAGCCAATGAATGTACTTTGCCACATCCCCTGGGAAAATTCTTGCTGGTTGCCTTCACAAAGCGCACAGGAAAATGGCTCCCTTTTCCCTTTCTCCACGAGCGGCGTTTCTCTCGCTCTTCGGTTTTTATGAGGTGGGGTTGAGAGAGTAACGGAACTGCAGGCATTTAAGGAGTGAGGCGGAATGCCATGCAAACATGTCAGCAGTGAAAAGATGGGGGTGAAAAGTACCACTGCACAAAAAAGATGGAGATGATACACAGAGAGATGGAAGACTGCACTCAGTCAAGTGCTCAGTTAGTAAATATTTCAAAACTGCAGTCAAAAGAATGATGTTTTTTTTAAGTGGGGTCTGCATGGCATCTTAGAGATATTTTAAGACAGAAGAGAAGATGGATGACAAACAAAGGAAATGTCAGAAGATACCATGTAAAGGGACAGTTTAAGGGACAGGAAAATGTACGATAGCAGAACAAAATTGAAGTCATAATGAATTGAGGTAAATAAACCATTTTTTGTGAACTGAATAAACTGATTCCCTTATGAATCAGATATTCAGTTTCCCTCAAGAAATGTGTGTCTAGGATAAATTCTTGGTATTATTGTGCATGATTCATTGGTCCAAATACTTTTTTTTGACTTTGTATATCTTGTTCTTTCTCTGAAACGAATCTTCTTTTCTGCTGATTTGATCTGAACTTTTGGATAATGTTAATCAGCTCTCATTTAGGAGTAACTAAATGTACATAGCAACTACTCAATTTCACACCTGGTGTGTTCTGCCAATATCCACACTTCTATATTTTCTATGAAAAAAATATTGTTTAAAAAAAAAAACATTATTAAATATTGACATGCCCTGCAACAGCAGCCAATTTAGAGTGTCATGGTGCAAATGTTTGTCTCTGAAAATCATAGCTATGAATGCCCAGTGGCTGAAATAAGCTCAATCTGCTATAGAATATATATTAATATTATTAATATAATATTAATATATATATAAAAAAACTATTAAAATACTCTATTATTACATTTAAGTTGGTATGCTTTTCCATATTTACTTGCAAATGTTTAAACATTAACATTGAGTTTGTAAAAAAGACCACGAAATTGATCCAAAGAAGGCGTTCGTTTCGTGGTGAAGGTCTCACGCGTGTTCCGTCTTTTCCATGAGTAAGAGATTTTTAATTAAATGCAACACGTTTAATCTTATGTATTAACTCGTTTCATCTGACTCCATAAAATGAAAAGGTTTTATCAATGATATCTGTGCATCATTTAATATGTTAATGCTTGACTATTCCTTTTAACTCTAATGAAAATAAAGTCAAAGTCTGTTAGAATAGCCAAATATAACAATTTATTATGTCAGGTAAATGTATTATTACAATTCCACAAGATAATCAATGCAAACCATTAAATGTTTCAAAGAACTTTACCCAACATATTACATGAATGCCGAAGTCTTGGAAGACCCAGCATCATGGGCTGATCTGATACAGAATGGCAGCCCTGAGCTCTTGTGCATTTGTCTTAAATAGAGCCAGACCTGATCAAATCACCAAATTTACCTGACCTAATCACCAAACTACAATGGAAGGTTACTGAATCCCCCACCATGCTTACTGGGGGAAGGAGAGTTTGCACTTAGGCACAAGGTAGAAGGTGATTAACTCAAAGACACAACCTTGTGTGCAAGATATATCTATATTCTTAAAAACCTTATTCCCTTTTCTTTTACTTCTTTGGAAATGAGACATTATTACCAATCACCCTGAGACTTTCACAATGATATCAAACACTTCTTAAAGATTATCACATTCACATTAAAGCCAGATATTTTTGTGTAAGTTTCCTCTGCAAGAGTGTGTGTTTGTTCGCAACTATGTATCACACGAAATACGTTCTGAGGAAACTATTTTGCAAATCACAATTACGTTACATGCCAACATATAAGCAGTGCTATTACGTTGGTCCATAACCTAATACTATTGCAGTGCTATTACGTTTGTCCTGAACATAATACATCCAAAGCAGGTTTCTTTACTACGTATCAGTAGGGTCTATTGCATTCAACTGTCTTATCAATTAAGTTTTCATTCGCATTTATTAATATAATAGGCCAACGTTACTCATAAATATATTTACACAAAAGCATGTTCTCCAATAAAACACAACATACTGATACATTCACAAAAAAACATACATTTTATTAGCTTGATGTAAACCAAATCCTAGAATCCATTCGTTGTTTGCAAGAAACAGATCCAAATTCAGCCTTTTATCCAGTGATCTTCTTCTTCATTTCTCAGCAGCGACCGCAAACGTCAAATCCGCGCTGGTGATGATTCAAATTCGAAAAATGCGCCTTCAAGAAGCGTTACGACATGTTTTACGGCAGTGATATCAAACGCTCATTGGCTCTTACCTGCTTCGTCACAGATTGCGACATGCCGTGTTTCAGTCGGTGTAGTAAATTTGAAATGGAGAAGAGCGCGCGCCTTCAGAGAGCGAACCGAAATCAGATTAAAATTTTCATTGATTAACGTTAATAACTTTAATTCTGATCTTAACTCATACACAACTACTATAACACTGCCAGAGGACTGCGACTGCAACGCATCATCATGTGAACGACTTTTGGTAATGTTAACGTTACCGGTTTTGACATTTTCTCAATAAATAAATTATTGTTAAATGTATAATGTTACTTGTCTGTCTGTTATGTTTTTTTTTCTTCATAATTGTGTAAGCCTACATAGTTTTAAGGAATGGTTATGGTTAGGTTTAGGGGTAGGAGTAGGTTTAGTGTCTCAAAATATATTTCAATGCTAAAACTAATTTACCTACACATCTCTGTTCATTACGTTTCATTCTTTTTATATTCTGTATAAAATGAATATGTTTAGGTTTTGGGAGTAGGATTAAGGGGTATTGTTATATTTATCTTTAAAAGTGAAAGTATACAGATATCGTTATGATATGAAAACGTAAATATTCAACGTTTTGTAGCTGTAAAAACGTAATAATGTTACATTTAAATGTTGCAAATACGTCCATATTATACGTTTTACCATCTATCCAAACGTATACAAACGTACGTTTTATATCTTTGAAAATTACGTATTAATACCTACGTATTAACAATGACACATATTAGGTTAAGGACCAACGCAATAGCACTGCTTATATGTTGGCATGTTAACAGTAATTGTGATTTGCAAAATGGTTTTCCCAGAACGTATTTGATGTGATACAGGGTTGGTTGTTCTAAGCAAGGTCCTTTTTGTCTTCAAAAGACACTGGTCAGACTGATTACATCAACCAGTTAAAGTTTTCCAGTCTTACAGATCCCTCCTTGACCCCATGGGTCAGTTTCAGACACTTAGGGGTCACAGACACAGTAAGACGTTTGTTGTAATCCTTGGTGTAATTCAACAATTGCCTCTTTGCAATGTTGGCATCTGGAGAAGCTCAGAGGGCTTTGTTCACCTGCAGAACACCTGTTCTCACCAGGCGTATGTAGCATGAGTCCAGCAGGTGGATGAGGCGTTCAGGCTTTCTTCTGGTGATGTGAGCAAAGTTCATAGAGTCAATCTGGACCTTTTGACTTTCAGTTGGCGTGTCGTTCCTTCATGAAGACACTCACGTTTTCATGGCACCTTCCCCATAACGACAATCTGTCCCTTCTTGACCAATCCTGTCTGGACAGACCTCAGTGGGTGAATGGGCTCTCTGTGAGACGTCTGAAAAGCATCTTAAATGTCCACTTCACGATTGAAACACATATGAACTTGAACTCATGAAGAAATGCATAGAAACGCATAATACAACAAAACACAATCATGTCATGTTCAATGTAAAAAACCATGTTCTTTTCAGCAAGTGTGCTCATATTTTTCTCAGGGTATTGAATGGTAAGAATGTCTCATATTAAAAATCAAATTCTTAAATATATTTTTGGTCTGAATTCTAAAAAGGAAATGCAGCAAGAGGTCAGCGTATTCAAAACAATCAAATAGAATGAATGCATCAAGAAGTCATGTAATAAAGACAATCAACAGGTGTGAGAGTGTGTGCTTGTGTGAGGGTGCATGAGGGTATGAGTGTGTCTGTGTGTGAGTGTGAGAGAAAGAGAGAGAGTGTGTGTGTTGTTGTTGGCTAAGTCACAATCAATGACAGGGTTGAATTTTGAATTCTGTAATTGATTGAAGCGCTCACACTTCAGAAACATTTTGAAATTTAATGGCAAGTCTGACACTGCTTTTTGATGCATTGCATTGATTTGTGACTGTAGCCATTAATATGTGTTTTCAAATGTTTTTCCATGAGTTTGCAGGGTGTGGTGAATAGTGTGTGCTATGTCCTGGGATCAGCTTCTTTTCAAGCGATGTGTGTGAAGATATCCGCATCTGTGAGTGTGAAGATGCACAATAGATCTTTTTAGTGAAGTAACACTATTGGACTCTATGTCATCTTCATCTTCTTAAGATGTGTCATGCTCAGTCTGGATAGATGATGCTGTGAGGGTGTTGTGATGGAGGAGTGTGTTCAGTCAGTGTTCATGTCTAGGAGATGGGTGGGATTCTAGTGTATAAGAATTGTGTTGCAAATTTTAGTTCCAGTTCTAAACTGGGAGGCCATGCTAATGTAGTGATGTGCTATTGTGAGATGTAAATGGCCTCTTGAATTGTCTTTTTCACCCATCTTCCGAATCTCAGGGTTTAGTTCACACCCTCCTTGTAAATTTTCTTCCTTGGTCAATTGGCAATTACCTGTGCCACACTTAAGAATTAAAACACACCTCCGCCCTTTTGGCACAGGGTAATAGGTCAATGAAATCAAACTGTAAGGATTAATTTCACACTTCTCCAATTAATGCCTGCTTGGCGATATTATTTCTGGTCTTGGAATAAAAATGTTACAGTTTCATTAAATTTAGATGTTAAAACTATTAAACTATTTGCTATTGGGCTGCTACCCGACTCAGCAAATGACGCTAATAGCTGAAGGCCTTGAGTGACCAAAGTTGTTAGCTCAGTGAGGGCTTTAGATGCATTTGAGCTTTGGTTCCTTGCAGAGCGCTGGTTTGTGTCATCAGACTGTGGTCGTCTGCGTTTTATGAAATAGGGTGGAGGTCTGCCTCTGCCCAATGACCAACACTTTTCCTCTGTATGACCTGTTTTGTGACAGGAATTACAGAATCTGCTCAGTTTGCCAACGTGTGGCTTTCTGAATTCTCCTGCAAATGAGGGATTTTCATGACATTCTAGCACAGCTACCTCACCATGTATTTGTTTTCGTGACTCAATTCTTGTAGCCCAGTTAACAATACCTTCGAATGTATTTTTTGCTGGAGAAACACCATACATGAGCGATTGCTGTACACGCGGCCCTGCATTTGTTAGTAGTAATTCAAGGAAAGTTACATTGTTGTGGTTAACACCCTCAATTCCAGATAATACTCCTCAAACACTTCAAACATTTTCTCTGCATATGTCTCAAACGATTCTTCAGTACTCTGTTTCCGACTGAAAATCAGTTCCCATCCAACAGGACTACAACCACGTAGATCGCGCAGACATTGTTTTAATCTATTTAAGATTTCACTCTCAGACTCGTTTTCGATGCATCGACTGCACAATGGTGCCTGTCATCAAAGCCGGTGGTATCTTACAGTTCAGGACATCTGGAATTGAGCTGATAACAATTTGCCAAATATCTTTTGGTTCAAGCTGAAATGCATGTTTTAGGCTAACAATGCGTTCTCCACCATGGTTCGAATGGCCCTTTCAAAGGGAATGGTCCGATCTCTGCTTTAAACGAGCTACATTCAGTTACCGTTAGAGGACGCCGAATGGTTGACTCTGTGCCGTTTGGGTGCCTTATCACCTTAAAGGCTGAAACAGACACTTCGTTCAAAACTTTATCGCATGCTTCATCTGTCTGAAAAGGTACAGGGTTATTAGACCAGGCTGACTCGTTGAAGAAGCGCACATTTTTAGTCCCATCGCTGTTGAGCGTTTTGGGAGAAATGGACTTTTGATCAATTAGTTTAGCCTTAAGATCTGCAATGGTGTGTTTGTGATTTTTACACTTTTCAGTCAGGGCTAACTGCTCAGCTAGTAATTTATCTAGCTGTGTTTGAAGATCTTGAATCTTTTCCTCAGACATTTTTGTCTCTGCATCTTTAGAATGCACTTCTTCACATTTAGCATCTATAAGCGAATATAGAAATGTTCTTGATTTATCCAGCCGTTTATAACGATGAAGTTTAAAGCCTCAATTATTTTATCATGTTTTGATTTCTTCTGTTTACTACCCACTGTTTCCCACCAAGTGAGAATTTCACTGTCAATAGCGTCCGTTTTAAGACCTTTTTTACTGAGTTTATGCAGTGTAGGCTCTGACCTTTTCAGCCCATAGTGTAAACAGGACAGGATCTTTATACATTTTCCAATTTATATTTGGGGAAATTTCTTTCCCTGAAGCTTTGAATATAAAAAGGTTTTTGTTTTAGGATTAATGATTTGCGCGTTCACAGTTTCTGCTCAAATTTTACACGAATTAATGAGTATTGTGAATCACATTATAACCACACTCAGCATAGACACACACACGTTTTTAATTCAGTTCACAGGATACATATAGCCTTGAATACAACATCAACAGCCTTTACCTAAGCGTTCCAAAACACTTAAACAGTAAAGCAATCCTGCATTTTAAAGAATAAACTTGCATTTAGCCTATGTGCACGTAGAGTAGCACAAACAACTATAGCCTACGGTGTGTTCTATGAGTGTGTTACATTGTGAAGCACAACTCCAAATTCGAAAATACAAACTATTGTATTATTGCTTTTTAATCCCATCTGTTTTACAGTAAGTTTGCTTTATCATAAACAATGCAAGGTCCTTTTGTCTTCAAAAGACACTGGTCAGACTGATTACATCAACCAGTTAAAGTTTTCCAGTCTTACAAGTTCATTAAAAGAAAAGTATTAATATGCACGCTTGAGTCTGTATAAAGATATTGCATCATAAAAGTGATTTAATCATTTAAAAAAAATGATTTTATGGTTTCTATCTGCTTATAGCTTAGTTTTCTCCTTTAGTTTAAGAACCACCTGACAAATGTTTTTGTTGACTAGAAATGAAATTTAAAGTTCATTTGAATATTAATTTTGCACTGTTTGTCAATTATTTCCAAATGATCTGACTTAAGTCCTCACCATCAAGTATTTCACCATCAACCTGTATTTGTACTTTTAGTTGAAGTTTAAAATGTAAAACCTCAGATTACTGAGCACAATTAATAATAAACAATTCACAATGTATAAGCTACATGAACTTATTAAAGGAATACATTTATATATAAAATAGTGCTTTGGCTAAATAATGAATTTCATGAGCTATTTTCATTTTCTTTCATGCACTGTATTTCCTCTTTGTTGCTATTTGGTATAGGCGTTATCCAATTTTTTGGAGCTTATGGAACACAAGGCGTTCTCACTTGCAAATTCGCCAATCTTTACAAGGTTGTTTTTCTCATAAATGTTCTCAGTCTCAGACAGCACAACCACAGTCTGTTCACTGACCGTCTGATGCATATTGCAAAGTTTTTTGGGGGCTTTTTTATCTACCAAGCTTTACTCTGATTGGTGAGCTTTACAGAACTTCCCTTAGTGAAGGCTCAGGATTAGGTCTGTTTGGAAACTAAGATTATTTGTGTTTAAGTGTCCTGTTTCATACGATGAATAGATGATTAAATAATCAGTGGATTTGAAAAGGTTCGCCAGGTTCAAATGTACCCTGAAATGTGTTGGAAGTTTTCTTAGACATCGAAGTGTATGTCTGTGAAGTTTTTACATTTCGATTTTTAATTTTGTTTCTCAAATAGGCATCATAGATAAACACTGGATGATGTTGTGGTACAATGATGTTGTAATTAACTGAACTTGTTTTCTCTCTTTGTCTTTTCTGTAGGTCCTTCGGTCATCGTGGGAATGAGTATAAATATTGCCAGTATTGACTCCATTTCAGAAGTCAACATGGTTAGTAACACTAATTTGGCATTACTTTTATTATTAATGTTATTGTTATTGATTGTTGTTAGACTCTCAAAAAGCTGAACATCATGAATTGATCAGTAATCATTTAATTAGTATGGCTAATCAATCAATTATTTGAAATTCTTAGGAAATGTATTTTAGGAAAAACATCCACATTAAGATAATTTAAAGAATTATTGGGGCTGACAAGTAAGAGCGCTAGGACTCTAATTAAGTCAGTATAGTGTTTGGAAAAAACAAAAACATGTTGCCTTGTTTCTTGCTTTAGCAATACTTAACTGAATGAAGTATATTTAA
>JAQIUQ010000630.1:0-20123 GCA_030378365.1 Hybognathus amarus
CACACTGAGGAGACTTTAGTTCTGGCCAACGCAGAAAAATCTGCCAGACGGCCGACCGCGTCGGCCTAGTGTGCTACGGGCTTTAATAAGTTAATTGTCCCCTCACAATGACAGTAGGCTAAACTGTTTCTTACATTAAGGGGCAGGCCGACGCTACATGAGCTTACAGAAAGCAGTTCATGTGGATGGCGAAATTGGGCTAAGGATGCTGTGATTAGTCCGCCAGATTCTTTTTCTGACATCTGTTTAACATTTATAATGACCTAAAAGAGCTGTTGACTTCAGCTGTGAAGCGCTAACTTTAGCTACTACTTACTGGGACATCTGGACTGTAATCTCCGCGGTCACACTTTATCATACACTGAAGCGTCGAGTTGCTCTGCTGAAATTTGACAGGATTTCGCGCTGCGAGGCAGCGCCCTGCTGAACATAAAGCCCGCCTACAGCCTACTTCTGATTTGATTGGTCATCTCAAAATATTCTGACATCGACGAGCAGCTGACCGCAGCCAATGAGGCTCAGATGAACACACACACCCTGTCCTTCTGTTTCTGACGTGCTCTCTTTGTTACAATTGCTGCGCTGCTGCGGATCGATGATGAAGAATGAGCTGAACTGATTATTCAACGACTGAAGCGAACACAAATTGCGTGCAGATTAATCACCAACTTTTAGGGGGGCTAGGCAGGAGTTTGGGGGCCGAAGCGCCCCCCCTAGAAGGGGCCTAGTGACGTCCCTGGTTTAGAGATGATAAATGATCAATAGGCCTCTCTGCAGTTGAAAGCTGTTTTGTTTAATTTCGCCAAATCTAACTTTAGGTTAAAAAGTTTCAGGGGATCTATTTTTATACCTAGCTTTACCCTCTGCCTAAACTTTGTTCCTATGTCCACCGTGAACTCCTACCTGCTCCGTTTTTCATGTTTGGTTTGATTATATGCTCTACACATGTTTAAATCTTTATGCTGTATCTGTATATGATATATAATATATATATTGTGTGTGTGTGTTTTATATTATCTTGTGTCTGCAATGCAGTTGTGAGAAGGTGTTTGAGTGTATGTATCGATATGCAAACTTGATAGTGAGTACTAACAGCCATGTTAATTGTTTATATTCATGCTGATAAAGTTATTATATTACTTGTGATTCTGACATGATGTCACTAGATGCACTGCGCTTCCTCTCTACTCGGCACTGGTAAACGCGTCCCACTCTTCCAGCTGTGCGAACAGTCGGGATCGCTCGTTCCAAGTGTTTTGACTTTGGAAGGAGCCGAAGAAGGGAAGGGGTGGGAGTTAATGGAATAATGAGCTGTGTTATTACAGTCTTGAGAGGACTACAGACACTCGATTTTTTTTCCAGATTACTTACATTTTAATTATGCATTGAATATATATATAGTCAGTTTTAACAAATTTGGAAAAAAGTATTTTTGGGGAATTCTACCTACCCTGCCTTTAAGTGAATGCACTCAAATTTCCTAGTTAATGATTAATGTTGAGCATGATTGGTATTAAAATGTTAAGTAAAAGCTGCTGAGTTTACAGTTCTACCAGAAAGACTTGGGAGAATAAAAACTGTAACAATAAATACATTTATTGATAGCCCAGCAAGCAATAAAGTTCTTTGGCGTAGGCCCCGTCCATCGCTCGCGATCCGAGGGTCCGGACTCTGCATTTCCTGCTTGAAGACGAAGGCAGGGGCGCAGCCGAACCCCAAAAATTGGTGGAAGATAATTCCACCAGGACGGAGCCCACCCCCAAAGAACAGTAAAGAAAAGTATAACCACTAGTTGTTTATCCTGTAGAGCCTGAAAATAGAAGAGAAAAGTGTTAATAAAGAGCATGAATATGGAAGGAAGAGAGTCTCGTAGCCAATAACTAAAGACTTCGTCATAGTGAGCCTGAAAGGTACTATATGAAAACGTGAATAATGCATTTATGCTCTGCTGCTGCATGTACATTAAGCATTTATCCATGCTGACGCTTTCATCCAAAGCGACTGGTTAGGTTTGAAGATGCATTTACGTCTAATTGAAGCCAGTTTTCCTATGAATGAGTTGGAGGGAAGCAAGCGTTGTAGAATAGTAACATGAACTGAGATTGAGGCTAACTTAGTACATAGGGACATGTCATTGGAAAACAAGCCGTTATAGGACCAAGTAAAGGCCAAGCACAAGAAAAGGCCACACAGAGACGAGGCCGCGATGGACCACACAGAACAGAGCCACGTTGGGCCAGGCTGCCCTGGGCCACATGAGACAAGGCCGCGATGGACCACACAGACAATGCCACATTGTGGCAGGCCTCATTGGACCACACAGAGCAGGCCACCTCAGGGCCATACAGCAGGCCACCTTAGACCGCAAACTGGACACATTGGACCACACGGCCATGATATACCACAGAGACAAGACCGCCCGGCCACACGGCCTTGCTAGACCACAGAGACAAGGCCGAGAATGAGCCACAACGGCCTCTAATGCCACACATAGAACGAGGTAGACTGGACAAGGCCACACAAAACCAGGCCGCAAGGACCACAAGACCACATGGCCATTTTTTATTGAGGCAATAATACCTTGAGGCCGCTTGGCCACACAGACCAATGGCCACTGGGCACATTGAACCGCGCCCACTCAAGGGCCACATACCACTGGCCATTTTTTTACATACAGGACAAGGCAACGATATGCCACAAGGCCACTATAAACCACACGGAACAAGCAATAATGAGCCAATAATGCCTTGAGGCCGCTTGGCCACACAGACCAACAGCCACTAGGCCACATTGAACCACGCCCACTAAGGGCCACAGACCACTGGCCATTTTTTACGTACAGGACAAGGCAACTTTGTGCCACAAGGCATTTAGACCCACACAGAGACAAGGCCCGCTGGGCCACAAGGCTGCTAAAGCCCCACAGAGACAGAACCACTCATAGACAAGGTCTTAGGCCACATCGAACCAATGCCATAACTGGCCACAAGACCACAGGACAAGGCCGCATTAGGCTACACGGTCACAGTAGACCACACTGAACATAGAATGAGGCTGCAAGAGCATATGCGTAAGCCCACACTGACATGAGGTCACACAGGGACACCGGCCGCTAGGGCAGGGTATCGTAACAAAATGTTCGATACCGATACCGATACCTTGACTTTGATACCGGTTCCTAAACAGATACCTTTTCCGATACCAATATTATGTAACCAGTTTTATCAATATAATATTACCTACATTTTTATTTTATTTTCAGTTGTTGACTTTTTCACACTCATGTATGTAAAAAAGCACCAATGCTAAAGTTTTCTATGGTTCCTAATCATTTAACAACATGTTTTCTTTACTTCAATGAGCTCATTGTTTCTGCCTTATCTTAATGTTTAACAATGAAACTGAATGAAAATTAATTGAAATGCATTACACTGTCACCTTGTAACTTAGAAACATGCATTTTCTGTAAAGCTGCTTTGAAACAATATGTATTGTGAAAAATGCTATACAAATAAAAGTGAATTAAATCAAATACTGGGGGCGGGATATATGCCTCACGGCTCAGCACACGTGAAGCTTGCCGCAAAGCACTGGCAACAGAAGCCTAATGATTATGGATGTGTCGTGAAACAACAGCAAGGATATATTTTTAATCGTTTATTAATGAACAAGTGTTTAATAAGTCTGCTGGCAGCAAATATGATTATGGCGATGCTGACTCGTCATTCCTGCAGCAGTGAATGTGCGCGCCTAACGTTATATGGATCAGGTAATCAAACTATTCATTTCTAATTGTTTTGTTTAAAAGTAGAATTATTTTGACTGACTATAGACCTATAGACTATAGACCAAAGGGTCTTCACCGCCATTGCATCCGCATCCGCACACGTCAAAGTCAGTTCATATTCAAAATAATTCTTTGGTCTCACTGCCAGTAGTTTACCATTTCCTATATTCCTTGTCACTGATATGAAAATATCCTATGCCTTTATTCCTTTGTTGTTCTTTATATCCATCACCACTGTTGCCTCTTTCAGATATTACATTCTCCTCTTTTCGCTTTTCTGCTCAAAAGCCTCCTTGTTTATTCTGTTAAACTCACTCAATCCTTTGTATTTCATATGTTACAAGAACAGCCTTTTTCCACCTTAGAAACATTGCTAAGCTACGTAACATGCTATCTGTTTCTGATGCAGAAAAGTTAGTTCATGCATTTATGACCTAGATTACTGTAATGCTTTATTAGCCAGTTGTCCTGCATCCTCAATAAACAAGCTACAGTTAGTCCAAAACGCAGCTGCTAGAGTTCTTACTAGGTCAAGAAAATATTATCATATAACACCAATTTTATCATCTCTACACTGGTTACCTATTGAGTTCCATATCAACTACAAAATACTACTACTGACCTATAAAGCCCTAAACGGTTTAACGTCCAATATACTTGACGGAACTTCTTTTGCCCTACAGTCCACGCGTTCCTTAAGATCACTAAATCCAAGGCTTCTGGTCATTCCTAGGATATCTAGGTCCACTAAAGGAGGGAGGGCGTTCTCTTCATTTAGCTCCAAAACTCTCGGAATATAGCCCGAATACGAAGTTCAAGGCTCTGACTCGCTGACACAGTTTAAAACTAGACTAAAAACGCATCTCTTTCAGTCAAGCATTCACATAATGCTTACCTTTTACTCCTCTGTTATGCCATACGGAACCGTTTGCCACTGAAACTGCTTAACACACCAGTGGGGCTCGACAGCCTTTTAGACAAACAGGTCGGTGCATATGGTTGGGTTGGGAAGAGTTTGTGAGATAGTGATTTTCTAACACCGACTCCTGTATTATAGAAATCATTATGAACATCAGCTATGCTAATTATTTCCCATCTGCCTTTCTGCTGTTATCTCGGGACGTTTGTCCCGGAGAAAGATGGCATTCGTCAGGTCCAGTTTGTATCCAGCCTCTCACAGGGATTTCAGATGCCCCAACACCTGTGATGAGAAGACCAACGCCTGTGAAGAGACGAACTGAACGCCGGCAATATGTTATGGCTCCGTGTTATATATAAACAATATGAATGTGAGCCAGAGGAGAACTGGCCCCCGACTGAGCCTGGGTTCTCCGAAGGTTTTTTTTCTCTATCCAATCTGATGGAGTTTTGGTTCCTTGCCACTGTTGCCTCTGCTTTGCCTTGCTTTTGGCTTGCTTATGTAGCAGTATTGTTTACATCTGTCAGTCACTTAATATGAGGCTGGAGTGCCCCTTTAATTGTGTTCTTTGCCGACATATAAGGGCGTCGCTATGTGTGTGCGCTCTCTTTGCGTCATTGAGTGAGCCGCCGTGTTTCCGGTGGAACGCGGAACACCCGCATGTGTGTGAGGTAGGAGCTGTTGGCAGTGATTGTAGCGTGGCTTGTTCGTGGGTTGTTTCACAGGGATTCTATGGCGTTTTTTTGTTTAACTAAAGGGTGGACAGAGGAGCTTTGTGGGATGCTTCCAAACTTGATTCGTGTCATGGACCGTGTTTAATGCGCAGCAGTTTTGGTGCCGTTTGAATCGCACAACAGGTATGTTTCAACTGAATCAATTATATAACTACTGCCAGCCGGGCTGGCCGATTTCATGTAGTGTGTTATGTTTTATTTAAGGTGCGGGTCAACGTGCAAGAGGTGTTACAGTGGGCTGTTTGTCTGGAGCTAGGTAACTTTTGGTGCAGATGCTCTCCTTGCTGTTTGCTTCGTTTGGCTGCCTATATTGACATCGTCTCAGCGACTTTCCTGTTCCCTGGGTTTGCGGGAGACAGGTGCATACGAGTTTGTCTGCTTTATTGCTCTCGCAGACGAGCGCAATTAACTCTGTTTCAGTTCGCGTGGTGCGTCGACATGCCGGGTCCCGTCTCATCGCTTCATCCAATGTGTTCCAAATGCTGGATCAGCTGGACTGTTGATTATGGGCTGTGACTGTGAGTAGTTTGAACTGAAGAGCCTCCAGTGGCGTTTAACTATTACAGTTTTTTACAATTGCTATGACAGATTTTTCAATACTTTTAACAATTTTCCAAAACTCTTAACACAGTTAGCACTACATCGGTCTCTGTAAGCTATACTATTAACACATTTCTTGTTGCTTTAACACAAAATACATACAATGAACACAAATTTAAAATGCTTGAACTTCTTTTACACACAAGCTCAAACAAGACCAAAACACTGGATTTTTACTGCCAAATTTACCATTGCTTTAACACTGTATGTCAGAACAGATAACACCATGTTCTAAACCTAATCTTACAGGCTGAAGTCAAGGTAAACCGCTGTTTATATTGTGAATTGAAAAACAAATAAATCCCCTGTATTTTATTCTAATGTTACTGAGAAACAGCTGATTGAATAATGCAAATATGTGACAATGTGACAATGTGTCATTTCACAATTCCAGTGCAGTCATGGCCTGGTTTGATCCCATCAGAGGATGATGTCCCCTTTCCCTTTCTTAGCCTGGAGATGGAAGGTTTTTGACCATTGTCTATAGGTATATATGCAAATGCTTGTATATATGGAGGTGTGTGCATACATATGTCTATATATACTGTATATGTAGGCTACATACTGTATATATGTACTCTGTTTCTGTGGCTTGTTCATACCTGTATGTATTGCCTTCTAAAAGGAAAAATAAATAAAAATTTGATCACAAAAAAAGTTTTTTGACCATCGTCCACAGGACCAAATGTCCCTCCTGGATGCAATGGCTTCTGCATCCCAAGACATCCCAGCTAAACACAGCCAGGGGTAAATAAGGAATGCCAAATGATTCTTCCCAAGATGCCTTGATGCCTTGCCAGAGTAGTGTGTGATGTGGATGAGAACATGTGGCCAAATGGAGAAGACTGGGATGATTACAGTCAATATATTTTGTATTTTCACATACAGTAATGCTGTAAATGGAAAGTATTGCATATTTGTGTTACAGTATCTTGCAGAAATGTCCTGTTGCAAATAAAGCCTTTACTGCACCAATTCTGTCTCTGTCTCATTTATTTAATAAACCGTACATTCTATTCTGTGATTCTGAGAAGGCTCATTCTTTATTTATTTTTTTTGTATTGAATTTCTACAACATAGGAAACAAAATGCACACATTTGCTAAACCCAAAACAAAACTGTAGAGAAGCTTCAAAATAAACTGCAGTGCAAAACAATCTACTATATAAACAATCCAATATACTGTATATTGTTTAAGGGCAGACCTGACACACTGTATATAAAATAATGCAGTTTCTGTAATTCCATCTCATGTTAGTGTTTTTTATGATATTGTGCTATGATTGAATAAATGTCCCTGTTGGAAGAGAACATGTGTTAGTGTTTTGGTAGACATAGTGTATTGTGTTAGTGGATTATTGTTTTTTGAAAATACGTGTTGGAGTTTAGTTTACAGTGTGGGATTTTGAGCATGAAATTAACAGTTTTGCAAATTGTGTGTTGTAGGTGTGTTGGTGTGTTAAGAGTTTAGAAAATTTGTTAAAAGTATTGAAAAAATTGTCATAGCGATTGTAAAAAACTGTAATTTAGCCACCTAACTGTCTCCATCTGTTCTGCAGTTTGTTTTCTTTAAATATTATTTTCTTTTCATGTGAGTTGATTATGTTGTGAAATATGTGTTTTTTTTTGTTGAATTATATTGAGTACGTGAGATCAGTATTCCTTGTTTATCGTTTATGTGTGGTCGAACCCTAGAGGGCGACCTATTGAATGTATTTTCTTTTCTTTTTTTGTGTTTGTAATATTGTTGGCTGCTTTTGCTATTTCTGCCCAGCCTCAGAATTGGTTGTCGAGAGTGACCGGCACGCGGCACCTCGAGTTAATGAGCCAGGCTGGTGTGGTGAACTCTTTTAATATTGCATTTTTTAAAAATATATTCCTCTGTAGCAATGTTTTGCACATGATCGTTGTTATGGTTTTCTGTTTTTTTTTTTGTTCTTCCTTCAGAATTGGGGCAACCTGTGGCAGGAGGATAAGCGTCTCTTCCCGATTGTGGTGGTGGGTTCTTTTGCCTGAATGCTGTGCTCATAGTGAGGTGTGATGTTAGTGTGCACGTATGATTGCTGTCATTTCTGCCGAGGAGAGCCAGCACCCCGAAATTCTGAAGTGAGGTCTGTGTGTTATTTGTGTGGATTATTTTTTGATTTATTGGTGTTGTCTCATTGAATAAAATTTGATGATTCTTTTTGAGAAACATAAAGCTTTTTTATTGTTTATACACAACCCAAGTCTGATACCTGACTCTGTTAGATCGAACCTGTGAGCCTTGCTCTTAGTGTAAAGAGAAATTCCCCGGAAGTAGGACCCCGGGGTGGCGTAGTCGGTAACTTTATAGCCACCCACCTCACTTGTGGCCGGTTACCCAGGCTGACGTGCATAGGTTGAGTGAATTCTTCTGAATCTAAGTTTATTTCTATTCAAGCTGCCACACTTCAGTTGGGGTTATTTAATATTTAACAATATTATTGATCTGTGTTGTACTACTTTTATGTTATCACGGTGAAGCTGCTTTGATACAATCTGTATTGTAAAAAGCGCGAATATAAATAAATGTGACTTGACTTGACTTGACTTTGTCCATTGCATCTTGGTCAATCACCATTTGTGTTCCTGGGTCTTTACCATTTAATCTCTCCATTATTCAAAAGAAAGTTTTTTAGTAACAAAACTAGTAACAAAACTTCAAATTAACCAAACAAAAACTAACTAAGAGAGAGCACATGGGAGAGCCTGAAGCCATTTCTCAATATGCGTTCTTGTCTGTACTTGTGTTCTTGTGGACTTGTGAAACGTCATCAGTCACTGCCCAAGTACTGTTCCAATTCAAAGTTTACATCTAGCCAAGTCCAGGTCAAATCCCCGGATGTGTTCTTGATCCGCCCCATTTACCGAGGATGCATCGAGAGGTGACTTGTGCGGACTTGAGATAGCCAGGTGCCCCAGAATGCATCTCGCCTCAACCAGCAAGCGTCAAGAGGAGAGGAGAAAACCCGCGAAATATCAATATACTACTCTTATTGTGTCATGAAATGTAATTTTAAGAGTGTTTCAGGCGAGAATGTGGTTGTTTAAATCTCAAATCTGTAGTTTATTTATAAAGATAGTGCCTATTTGAAAAATGCATTTTAAGTTTTCGGAGTTCTGACACCCAAGCCTTCACCGGACACTCAGCGAGATCAACCCCGACTGGAACAGCTTATCCTTGGCTAGTGCTTCTGACATTTGCCGCTGGCTCTGATCTCTAGTGGATGAACTTAACGTATAATTCGTCTTGTGTATAAGTCTATCTTTGTTCTCATTAAAATTTGTTCTATGGCAAAACAAATCGTTTTTTGAAGTTTCACAACTTTATATTTAGGCTATTAACAACTATTAAAATTTATATTTATATACTTTAACAACATTTTTTACATTATCTTCACTATATGAACAATAAAATAAAATTACACAACCCTGTCTCTGTTTGATAAATGTCAATAAAAATCAATGTTTCATATTTTTAAAATGAAAACAAAAAGATCATGTTCATTTTGTTATAAATATATGCAGTGAAGATAATCGCTTTGCCCACATGGCCATTAGGCAAATGTTGATATATATATATATATTTTTTTTATGAAAAGAGGCAGGGTGGTGTTTTATAACATATTTCGTTTTACGTTGACGAAAAGAGGCAGAGTTGTAGCATATTTCGTTTTATTGTTGCCTAAAATATATAAAGAGATAACCGGAGTAGCCAGAGCGTGCTGAGTGACACGAACCGAAGTTTGCGTCCTTGGTATTGAGAAACGGCTTCTCTCTCCCAGTTGCTAACTATTTCCTGGATCGTACCACCACAGAGTTCGGGCGTGCTCAAGGTGGTATATTGAATTAAACCTCAGTTATTAAAATCGTGGCTAAAATTGGGCAATCTGAACATGGCATAAATTCAATGTCTCCACCCATGTGTGCTGTTGCCTTTCATCAACACAATGCTGATCCAACCCACTTTAAACATTGAAATGTCAATCTCTTGCACATCAATCTCTCAAAACTCTTGCACATCAAAACTTGAAATTTGTTGAAGATGGAGTTAAGAGGGCATGATTTATTACAATTTGCTTAATTTTCATGCGGTTCGCCGCACATGTACCTGTACCCAGTGCTGGGCGGTTTGACCAAAAATTTATATTACGGTTTGTTTTTTCAAAATTAAGCCGGTTTCCGGTTTATGACAGTTTTTTAAATTATTTTTATGCATGATCAGGTGTTCAAAGCATTTTTTACTGGTTGAGAGAGGAATTACTGCAATACATTTACTTATGATGGTCTATTTTATTGTCTTTAGTTAATATTGTAGAATAGAATAGCACAGTATAACCTAAAATTGTTATGTCTTAACATTCTAATAACATTCTTATAATCAAGCAAGAACGTTACAGTTTTTCTCAGTCGCTTTGGTGCATTTCTCACATTGCTATTTACATTTGCACAACAGTTGGTTCAACCTCCACAACATTTTGTCATTTGTGCACATCATAGTAGCAGTTTCTCATTCCTTCCAACAAATTGCAAATGCTTTTGGACATGCATCAATTGCTTTCATACAACTCTCTGCTGTATCATTTGCTTATGTCATATCAGTCCAAATTAACTATACTTGTGAATGCTGAATAGTCATTCCATATAAAACTAATAGTCCTCATTTCATTGCTTGAGTCATCACATACAAAAATGTTGAACTAGTTGTCAAAATCCGTCAAGCAATTTTTTTTATCTTAAAAAAAAAGATTTTGTATCCTAAATTGAACAATTTCTCACAGGCGAACCTCAGCTTTCACTGATGAGAAGAGATGTGCATGAATGATTTACAGTATGTATGTTGTATGTTCAGTTCCAATATGTACTGTGATATTGTTTACAGTTGTGCACCGAACTACCCAAAGGGAGTTTATGTTTGTTGTAAATAAGGGTGTATTTTTTCTTTTGCGCAATGCTGTGGACAAATTAGAATTGCAAAGACCATGCAGTAAAAATGTGAAACATACATATTCAGTGTCTTGTACTCAATTACTGTACCTCACTAAATACAGTAATGTGAATCTTTACTGTAGTTTTCAAATGGCGGTGCAAATAGTTTATAGGACTGTCTTGAGCATTTTCAGGTAGTGTCACCAAGTTCTGACTTTTTTTGCATTGTCAAACACTTACAAAGTAAACTGTCATAATGAAAACATGATAAAGCCATTTGACTATCTTGTTCATAAACATTGGTGTAAGGACTTTTTATCTTGACAACACTGACACTTTCATTGACATGAATACTTGCTTTTGAGGAATGAGTTATCCATTTTGAGCAAGTGACACACTTTTGCAGGTTATCAACTAAGTTTTGCAATTTGTACTAATTGTTTTGAGAACTGCATTAACTGTTGTGGAAATGTAAATAGAGATGTGAGAAATGCACCAAAGCGACAGAGAAAAACTGTAATACAACATCTATAAAAATGGACGTTTTTAATGTTCCTATAACATTCAGAACGTCTCGGTTACTAGTGTAACCCTCGTTCCCTGAGTAGGGAACGGAGACGTTACGTCAGAAGTGACGGAGATTGGGGGTTTCGCATAGAAAGCCAATCCTCTTCGAGTATTTAACAGACGAGCCAATGGCATGCGAATGCCTTGGGGCTGCGGAATTTGCATAGCGTACTCCGCCCCACCCTGTGGGTATAAAAGGAGGAAGTAAACGCAACCGCAGTATGTCTTCGCTGAGGAGCCAAGACTGAACTAGGCGTCTACCCAGCGGTACAGCAGAAGTGGCAAGGAGACGGTAACGTCTCCGTTCCCTACTCAGGGAACGAGGGTTACACTAGTAACCGAGACGTTCCCTATCGTAGTCACTTCGAGAGTTACGTCAGAAGTGACGGAGATTGGGGGTCAGTGCCATCACGCCAACTTCAAGCTGTCTTCCAGTGCCCTGCGAAAGACTGGACTCCTGAACAATAATAACCAGGAGTTCCTTCTTTACACAGGAATACCAAGGTACACTGGGAAGCATATCCCGGGTGGAACATGCTACCAATGCCTACCGAGGAGGAGGACTTCGGAACACATGTGGTCGAAGGGACCCACATGGAGATTACTGGAGCGCCAACCGCAGGTGGCAAGAACTTAGCTCCAGGGGTGGCAGATGGCTTGCCAAGGGAAGACACATGCTCAGGGAGGCTTACAGTGGATAATACACATGAGACAGTTGCCGTAGGGAACCGTGCACATGGATGCACCTTCAGCCGGCACCATAGCAGCGCAGTGGTGCCCGCATCATGAGTGCTGGAGGACTCAGGGCTTCACGGAAGGCTCAACTGAGGAATATCGCACTCATCCAGTCGGAGAGTGGAGTGGCGAGCAAGCGAAGACACTAAGCGGGTCCAGTACTGGCGGAAGCGAGTACGTGAGAGGACACCGGCTCAATTCGCAGATTATAGAATCTGGCGAAGGTGTTAGGTGTCGCCCAGCCTGCAGCTCTGCAGATGTCTGTTAGCGAGGCGCCATGCGCTAGAGCCCAAGAGGAAGCCACACTCCTAGTGGAGTGGGCCGTCACACCAAGGGGGCACGGTGTCGGCCTTGCTGCTGGTAAGACAAAACAATGGCGTCCACTAGACCAGTGAGACAGCCGTTGTTTTCGAGAGAGCCCTTCCCTTCTGGCTCCCCCCATGACAGACAAAGAGCTGTTCCTGAGGTCCTGAAGCACCGCGTTCTGTCAACGTCAGAGTGCGAGTACACGTACTGGACAGAGCAGTGTCAGAGGCTGGGTCTGCCTCCTCCAGGGGCAGCGCTTGCAGGGTCACCACCTGATCCCGGAAGGGAGTGGTGGGAACCTTGGGCACATGTCCCGGCCGGGGTCTCAAGATCACGTGAGAGTAAGCCGGCCCGAACTCCAGGCACGCTTCGTCAACGGAAAATGCCTGCAGGTCCCCTACCCTCTTGATGAGAGGCCAATGCAACCAGGAGTGCCGTCTTCATAGACAGAAACTTTAACTCAACTGATTGTAAAGGCTCAAAGGGAGGCCTCTGCAGAGCATTGAAAACAACTGCGAGGTCCCAAGGGCACGAGGGAGGACGAGGCGGATTTAGTCGCCTCGCTCCCTCAGGAACCTGATGAGACCAGGTCGTGCTTGCCGATGGACTTACGCGCTACTGCAAGGCGTGAGAGCGGCAATGGCCGCGAGCGTAGACTTTGAGGGTGGAGGGCGACAGCCTACGCTCCAACCCTTCCTGCAGGAAAGACAGCACGACACTGATCGGGCATCTGCCGGGGTCTTCTGCGAGAAGAGCACCAGCTGACGAAGAGGTTCCACTTCAACGCATAGAGGCGTCTGGTAGATGACGCCCTCGCGGAAGTGATGGTTGCCGCCACCGCAGGTGGTCAGCGAACTCAAACCTGCCTCGCCGTCCGTCCAGGAGCCACACGTGCAGCCTCCAGAGGTCGGGACGAGGTGCCCATAGAGTGCCCCGTCTCTGAGTGAGTAGGTCTTGTCTCAGAGGAATAGGCCAAGGAGGTGCTGTCGCGAGGAGCATGAGTTCGGAGAACCACGTCTTGGTGGGCCAATAAGGGGCTACCAGCAAGACCTGCTCCTCGTCCTCCTTGATCTTGCACAACACCCGTGCAAGGAGGCTCAGCTGGGGGAAACGCATATTGCGTGGGCCCCGCGGCCAGCTGTGCGCCAGTGCATCTGTGCCGAGCGTACCCTGGACAGGGAATAAAACTGGGGCGCAGTGGGATGAGTCCCGGGAGGCGACAGGTCTCATCTGTGCCTCCCCGAACTGGTCCCAGATGAGCTGGGACTGTCTGGGGATGGCAGTCTCCATTCCGCCCGGAGATAGGGTGGACTCGTGACAGCTCGTCGGCTGCCAGGTTCCGATCTCCTGGAATGTACACAGCTAGAAGGGACCTCAGGTGCTTCTGACTCCATAGCAAGAGGTGGCGGGCGAGCTGCGACATGCGACGTGAGCGTAGACCACCCTGGTGGTTGATGTACGCTGACTGTGGCGGTATTGTCTGAACGGACAAGTACGTGTTGACCCCTGAGCAGTGCTCGAAAGCGGAGTGCAGGCCAGGCGTGCTGCCAGCAGCTCGAGGCAATTGATGTGCATGAGGCGCTGGGGTCCTGTCCAGGAGCCCGCGGCTGCATGCCCATTGCACATGGCACCCCAACCCGTGGTAGACGCATCTGTGGAGACGACAAGATGCCTGGAAACTCGCTGAAGCGGAACACCAGTCCGTAGAAAGCTGAGGTTCGACCACGGGAAGAAGGTTCGGCGGCACGCTGGAGTCAGCTGGAACTCGGAGCGAGCCGCGATGCCATGCCCACCTCGGGACTCGAGATTCAGCGAAGCCACAGCTGAAGCGGTCTCACATGAAGCAGTCCGAGCGGCGTAGTCGCGGCTGCGGATGCCATATGCCCAGGAGCCTCTGAAAAAGTTTCAGTGGGACCGTGCTCTTGCCCTCGAACTGTCGAAGACAAGTCAGCAGTGAGTGTGCGCGCTCGCTCGTAAGCTGCGCGGACATGGCGACCGAGTCTATCTCCACGCCGAGAAAAGAGATCCTCTGCACAGGGCAAAGTTTGCTCTTCTCCCGGTTGACCCGAAGGCCCAAACGGGCTAGGTGCCGGAGCACCAGGTCTCTGTGTTCGCAGAGCCGCTCTCGAAGAGTGTGCTAGAAGTAGCCAGTCGTCGAGGTAATTCAGGATGCGAACCCCGTGTTCGCGAAGGGGAACAAGGGCTGCCTCGATGATCTTCGTGAAGACGCGAGGGACAGAGCTGAACCCGAATGGGAGAACTGCGTATTGATATGCCTGGCCTTCGAAAGAGACCGAAGAAACGGTCTGTGTCGAGGCAATATGGAGACATGAAAGTACGCGTCCTTCAGGTCGAATCGCTGGCAAACCAATCCTGTGGCTGCACGCATTCGAAATGCGTTTGGGCCGTGAGCATCTTGAACGGCATCCGATGAAGGGTGCGGTTCAAGTACGCGTAGATCCAGGATCGGTCCGTAACCCACCGGCTCTTTGGGGACGATGAAGTAAGGGCTGTAGAAGCCGGACCTCACCTCGGCTGGAGGGACTGTCTCGATTGCAGCCCTTCGCCAGCAGGGGTCGCGATCTCCGCTCTCATGAGCCGGGGCATTGCCACCGACCAAAGTCGAGCGAACTCTCCTGAAACGGGGAGGAGACCGTGCGAACTGAATCGCATAGCCGAATCTGATCGGTTCTGATGACCCAGCGGGGACAGGTCGGGAGCTCTAACCAGGCTCCCAGGAACTGAACCAGCGGGGTCAGTGCGAGACACAGACGTCCCCCGGAGGGGCAGCGAGGCAGAGCGGACAGGCATGCGCCCAGGGGTTAACCCGGGCGGGTGCGTAGTCGAGCTCTGCTCCTCGACATCCGAGACCAGGAAGGACCAGCGTTCCACGGGGGTCTGTTCTGTCGAGGGTCTGGCGACTGTGTGCTCAGTGATGATGTCAAGTCTTTCTTTAACCATTTTAGGGTGCTGCCCACCCGTGGGTGAGCAGCGGGAAAACAAAAGATTCTCCCCCGGCCCTCCACCGGGGGAAGGAGGGGGCCTGCTACCACCTCCCGAGAGAGACTCGACGCCAACACTGAGCAGCCCGTCTCAGGAACGCCGCTTGGCCTGGCGTGCTCGGCGGGGCCGCGGATCCTGAGGGGGCTGTGACGCTCCTCTGCGGTCACCTCGACGATGTGGCCTGGGTGAAGGCTGCTGCTGTGGCCGTGTCGGAGGGAGGGGGGCCGCAGGGGGCGTCCTCGGCGGCGAGCAGGCTGAGGCGGCTGCGCCGACGGCTGGGTGGAGGCAGCAGCTGGCCGTCGGGGGCAGGATGTGTGCTAATCGCCTCGGTCTGCTTCTGCGCGGTCGAGAACTGCTGGGCAAAGTCCTCAACCGCACCGCCGAGAGGCCAACCTGGGAAAGCGGGGCATGAAGCAGACGAGTCCGCTCGGCTTCGCGCACTTCCGCCAGGTTAAGCCATAGGTGGCGCTCCTGGACCACGCTAGTGGCCATCACCTGACCCAGGGAGCGAGCGGCCACTTTGGTCGCCCGGAGAGCGAGGTCAGTGGCGGCTCGAAGTTCGTCGAACGAACCCTGGTCAGTCCCGCCCTCGGACATGTCTCTGAGCAGTTTGGCTTGGAAAACCTGCAAAGTGCTCATCGCATGTAGGGCGGAGGCTGCCTGTCCCGCTGCACTATAGGTGCGCGCCGCCATAGACGACGAGAACCTACAGGCTTTGGACGGGTGCTTGGGAGGCCCCGGGAGGAGGCGCCTCTGCGGACACAGTTGCATCGCAACAGAGCGCTCCACCGGAGGCAACCCCGCATACCCACAGGCAGCCGCGTCCACGAGGGGGAAAGGCGGGAGGCTGACGGTCGAACACGGGAGGACAAAGGAGCCTGCCATGTCTTCGTCAGCTCCGCATGCAACTCGGGGAAGAATGGTATTGGGGTTGGCTGTGGCCTTGCGGCGGCAGCTTTGCCCAAAAACCATTCATCCATCCGTGAGTGATCGGGGTGGGGCGGAGGGTTCCACTCCAGCCCAATACTCACAGCGGCCCGAGAAAGCATGGCCGTCATCTCAGGATCAGACACAGGCGGCGCCGGCACTCCCGAGGAGGCAACGCCGCGTATCTTCACCCGAGGAATCGAGCCCACCTTGTGATGCTGTGATCGACATCACATCATCCTCTGGAGCGCCGAGCGAAGCAGAGGGTGCCTGCGAAGAGGCAGACGTCTGCAACGCCCCAGCGCTCGCTGGCTGCAACACTGTCGCGGTGGGTGTGGCCCGAGGAGCTGGCGTCGGGGTATTATGCCACACTGTCACCGACAGATCACCCTGGCCGCGACCAACGAGCTTCCCGGGTAGAGGAAGCAGATCGGGTAACGGTGGCGGGGACTCTCACAGTAAGATCATTGAGTCTCGATCTCAGTGTTGAGATGGTCATATTCCCACAAAAGGAACATGACTCATCCACGAGGGCTGCTTTTGCATGACAGAAAGACCCAGACATACAAAGCAGCGATCGTGACCATCAGAGGAGGAGCAGAAATCGACCACATCCAGAAGAACACGGGCGATTCCATCTTTAAAAGACGTGCCACGTGCAGCTCTTTTAGGGAGAGGAGGAAATTCACTCTGCAGCGCTGAGGCGAACCAGGGAGAAGCGCAAAGTCTGGCAGACCGCTGCACAGATCGCAGGCAATGCAGAATCCCGCTGGTACCGCCGTCACACCAACACTGGAGAGGACGCTCGTCTCGAAGAGGCGTTGATCAGTGATAATGGCTTGTGGAGTGAAGAATGCTCTTGGCTCCGAAGCGAAAACATACTGCGGTTGCGTTTACTTCCTCCTTTTATACCCACAGGGTGGGGCGGAGTACGCTATGCAAATTCCGCAGCCCCAAGGCATTCGCATGCCATTGGCTCAGTTGTTAAATACTTCGAAGAGGATTGGCTTTCTATGCCGAAACCCTCAATCTCCCGTCACTTCTGGCGAGTAACTGAAAGTGACTACGATAGGGAACTAATGTTTTTATAAATTTATGGGAACGTTATGAAAATGTTCTTATAACCTAAAATTGTTAGCTGGGGAGAGGAGAGATTCGCGATTGCACTGAACACGTTTTAAGTGCAGCATTCTCTGAGCGAGACCTATTCTTACTAGAGCAGCGTGTATCTAAGAGCGCACATCTCGATATTCCATGCGCGAGCAGAGATTATGTTAATTTACTTTTCGCGCTACAATAGTACCGCTCTCAACATTTGAAAGGAAAATAACGCCATAGTTCTGCAGCATCCATCTTCCCTGTAACGTAACACCAGAGCACTGCTGTTTGGTTTACCCTCACCTCACCGTCGCTGCTTAGAAGTGTTGCTACTCCTGGAGTTTGTCCTTCTCTTATAGGATGATGGGAATATTCCCAGTATTTATTGGTGAATTGTTGTGGGAGGGGCTTCACTGCAGGTGTGAACTGTGATCACTGTGTTTTTATCCAATCTGCATTTAAAAAGTGCAGGGCAATCATGTTTAACTGAGCTGCTGAAAAACCTTCGTCTCCAGAAGTTCCCTGTTTTTAGCTCATTCACTATGGTAATTTCTATCAGGTCCATTAAAGGGTCACTTCACCCATTTGCATTAAGCTTTGTATCTTTAGAAACCCAGTAATATTTTTGAATCGTCATGGTTTATTCCCTTATTTTTCTCTGAGATTGGAGAAATAAGGATTTAAGTGTTTTACTTCTGCTTATCGTGACGTAAACATCGTCATTTTGCGTCACGATAAGCAGGAAGACATATTTCATTAAAAATCTTTTAGACTACAAACATTAGCTCATTATTATTCCAGGGTGTGGGAGCCACTCACCCTACAGGCCTATAGACCTTTTTCACAAAAAACGGAAATACGTAATCATTGTGGAAGCGGAGTTCCCGTCAACTGTCAACACATCAGAAAAACCTACCCTGGGAAGAGAAAATTAATCAGAGAGTCTTCAAAACTTCGAAAAAATTTAAACTTGTCATGGTCCAGTTGTTGATGACTTTGTAAAATGCTGTGGTGATGCTTGTCTGCAGCTGATGTATCTAAGACCAAAAATATGACTATTGATTTCAGAACTGAAGCTCATTCTTCCCAATACGTTCATTAAAGGTAAGAAGGTGGAGTGTGTGGAAAGTTATTAATATTTAGGGACTATTATTTACAATAAACTGCATTTTGATGTGAATACCAAAAGAAGTCTGTCAGTTTTATTCAACAGTTATCCTCTTAGGTAGTGAGTTTTTTGCACTGCTCTTGCTAGAACGATCAAAGATGAAGAACAATTTATACAAATATTAATTGTACACTCCGATTGTTAAATACTCAGAATGGTATATATTAATATTTTAAATTTATATTTAGCCTACTGTTGTATGTTCTTATTTATCTTGTTTTATATTGTGGTGTACAGTATATTACGCTGGTTACAAATATCTTAATAAAGTTGAACATGAACAAACATTACTTCATAATACACAAATCATAAAACATAAAAAATAAACATAAACAATGACGGCTTAGTGAATGGTGACATGAGAAGTACAGAAGATCACAGGATCAATAACATCCCGCCAGATTGCCTGAATCCATTTCCGTCAAACTTCATCGACAGGGAACTGACGAGAAACGACAGATATGGCTGCTTTGGGAATAACAAAAAGATTCGGTATCGCAACAACTCTTACTAGTTGCCTGCGGCACTATCTGTTATGAATGGAGCGGAAGAAGATTACCATGACAATTGCGTATTTCCGGTAAGTTATGACAATGACGGAAGAAACTAAATATGATATGGAAGAAGTAGATTTTGAAGTTCTGCGGCTCGAATCCGATGTTCGTGGCTATGTTTACGAGTCGCAGTATAGTTTAGAGCAGCTGAGGCAGATGGAGGAGCAGGAGGCGGCTGCCTGTCGGCTGAGAAGCCCGGACTGGGTCAAGCTCGGCTGATTACTGTGGCCTGTGCTCTCGCTGCGTGCTACAGCCTACGGACACAGAGTCCGTCTGCTGCAGAGAATTTCAATGATGGCAATTTCTCCTGGACGAAATCTCTGAATCAGACGAGCACACAGACGTTTGTGTTGGTGATACGTTTCGCCTGACAGGACATCCAGGTATCATGCAGTAATACACCAAACAGAAATAAATACAAACGAGGAGTAATTCACTAATAATTTGCCAATGTAACATGAAAGGGGTTTGTTGTTGTGGGAAGAAGGAGGCAGGAACCGGTGAACATGTAAACATTTTAATAGTAAAATGAACAAATACAAAATGAAAGTATAAGCCAGCAGCTCCTCATTGACGACTGCTGTAACTTTACACATAACAGAAACAAAACAACATAAATATCAGGCCTGTTTCTCTCTCGATCTGCTGTCATCGCTCCCCATTTTATGCTTTCGCTCCTCCGTGAGAGACTCGAGACCGGCGCGCGCCTCACAGGTGTCTTACATTATCACTCACGCCACCGGCCTCTTACATCCCTCGCCCTCATCGTCCTCGC
>JAQIUQ010000631.1:0-90999 GCA_030378365.1 Hybognathus amarus
CCTCAAACCTAGACATGGATATGTCCCCAAAGCGATTGGTACCCGTTCAGGGATCAGGGTTTTCCCTGTCGGCTCACCTCTATCCGATAACGAATGTGACGCCAATCTCCTTTGTCCGGTTTCGGACTCTGAGATGTACACTACACGCGCTGCCGCCGTTCAGACGCTCTGAGCAGCTTTTTGTTTCGTTCGGTGAGCGCACCAAGGGTCTGGCCACCTCGGGAAACAGACGCTCATCCTAATTGAATTGTGGACGCTATTGCTTCTGCTAATGCATCAAAAGACCTGTCATGCCCTCTGGGCATCAGGGCTCATTCCAACAGAGGCATGGCCTCACCGTGGGCATGGTCCAGCGGCTTTTCCATTCAGACATATGCGTGGCAGCGGGAGGGGCTTCCCCTTCCACCTTGTCAGATTTTACCTTGCAGGCAAAGCTACTAGCAGCCTAGTATGCTTCAGCTCTTATGTTGAGCTGCACTATTGGGAGTCACACTCATACAACCGGCGTGCCGCTTGTTCTTCCCTCATGTGCTTATGTACTACACTATCACTGGCCCGCTTGCTGGCCCTTTTTATGTCACGTACATTAATTTCCCACTTATAAGTGTCCCCCGGGATCCCTCCCCCGGGACTCATTGTGGATGCCTGAGCGCGCACGGCGTTGACCAGGTGTTCCCGTAGCGTAAGCTAGCTTACGCAATACGAGAGAACCTCTCGTAAGAGAACTGAATCGGTTACCTAACCGTAACCTCGGTTCTCTCTAGATGAGGGAACGCAGTATTGCGTTCCCGGCCGTGCTTGCGCTACCAGTGTTCTCGCTTCATTCAATGAAAACCGGAAAACAGCGGAAGCTCGCTTATTTATAGACTCGGGCCACTCGTTTGGCGGGCTCTGACGCAATGAGAGCGTGTCTGCTTCTCATTGGTCACGAGTTCAACCGAGTTCCCTCATAGGCTGTAGCAGTTCTCCCTGAGCGAACCAATGAGCTGCTAGCTAGCCCGCTCATGGTCTGCTGCAGTGAACTGCGTTGACATTGGATACAAAATTATAGGATAATTTTTTGGCTTCAACTTCTCAGAAAAGATGAATCTTCCCGGAGCGTAAGCTTAGCTTACGCAATACTCGTTCCCTCATCTAGAGAGAACCGAGGTTATGTTAGGTAACCGTTCGTTTTTACATTAAAATAAGCAGGAAGTAAAACACTTAAATCCTATTTCTCCATCTCAGGGGAAAATAAGGGAATAAACCATGACCATTCAAAAATATGACTTTTTCTAAAGATTTCTAAAGATACAAAGCTTAATGCAAATGGGTGAAGTGTCCCTTTAACAAAATACATGAAAACTGCTCTAGCTTAAGCAGGTCAACCCTCGACATTTGTGACTATGATTGGATTATTTGAAATACATTATTAGTGTACTTTTCATATCTTGAGGTGTTAAATTATTCCTATTTTTCATCAACATGACATTTTTATTAAATTTACTTTTAAATTAATTTAATGAGATTTTGAAGAAATAAGCAACATTTGATAAATCCTGCAAAACTGAAAACGGATTGCACAAATGTAAATCTAGGCCCATACTAATGGAAGCTTTCTCATTGTGTCTGTGTGTATAATAATAATAAATTACCCTAGAGTGTGACACTGGAGGATCAGTGGCCAAGACACTGCTGTCATTTGCATTCCTGCAATGGCATTCATCTTTAAAATAATTAATACTGGGTGAAAGATCAACAGCTTCTCGGTTTTAAATATCTCACCTCTCTTGTGATATAATGGTTTATCATAAACTTATCATAAACTGTTTGCTCTGGCAACAGCTCAAAATGAAAAGTGACACTCACTAATATTTATAAGCTATATTCTGATGCTGTAATCAATACTTTACTTCTCTTTTGATCATCTGTGTGTGTGTGCTGTTAATGGTTTGGACATTTCAGAGTCACTGAAGAATGAGATCATAGAACAATACATTGAACCATTTCTAACACAGCTTCAAAGTTAACAATTTGAAAGCTGGCAAATGTCAATTAAATTGTTTTTGAAGTAACTGAGGACATTTATGGTCATTCCTTTTTTTGTTGGTTCATTGTGCAGTGTGCCTTTAAAAAAACCTTTAAAGATTTCGAGATTAATTCTTATCCACTTATCACTGAAAGCCTTTTCAACAGCCTAGTTCTGTAAATGGTAGAAAGTGACACTTATTTGTTTAGAAAGGCTCACATATATGACTTTTCAATATCTAATTCCATTTAAAATGTATCCCATTCATTAAAATGGATAATTAGTGAAGAGTAATTCCTGTTGTGCAGCACATATATATATATATATATATATATATATATATATATATATATATATATATATATATATATATATATATATATATATTAGTGCTGTCAAACGATTAAAATATTTAATCGCGATTAATCGCATTAATGCCATAGTTAACTCGCGATTAATCACACATTTTTATCTATTCTTAATGTCTTTTGATTTCTTTTTGTTACATTTTTTTTCTCATTTTAATGCTCTTATCAACATGGAAAAGTGGATTGGCTTGTTTAGTGCAAATGTTTTTTTTAATTATTATTATTGAAAATAACATTGGAATAGTGTTCAATTTCACTCTAACATATATAGCCTAAATAATCTCTCACACAATGCAACACTGTCCATCAATAAAAGGGTGAAAGAAATACTGACGAGGTCCTGATATTGACGAGGGGTGGAGAATTTGCATCATCTGTGTTTTGTGTGTGTGTGTTTGCTTGGCCATCATCAAGTGGTGTTTCAGGCTGGACGTGCTGCGATGATGATAGCTCAGTTCATAATGACAAAACATACAGATCGCTTTGGTCTTGTCAATGGGACAATTTGGCAACTTTTTAAAAGTAAACTTTACATTCAGAATCTCATTGGCATCCATTTTCGGCGTCTCGCGCTCGTCATCCACTCAAAACATAACGTTACTATTTGGCCGGCTCGCAAGCTGAAACGAGTGTGTGCGGCACAAAACGTCCTCGTGCTGCGCTCTGAAACCCATTCATTTCAATTGCTTGCGCCGCGCGAGGACGTTTCGTTGCTTCTTCGACCAAAGCGCAAGCGGATCTAGCTAGACCGGAAACAAAACATCAGGCACGCCGCACACACTCGTTTGGGCTTGCGAGCCGGCTTTGAGTAGATGATGAGCGCGAGACGCTGAAATGGATCAGGACGCATGCCGCGTCCTGTTGCAAAAGTATGTGAAAAAACTACAAAGTTTGCTAGGACAAAAAGACCGTTAATCGCGCGATAAAAAAATTAACGCCGTTAAAATGGGTTTGCGTTAACGCCGTTAATAACGCGTTTAACTGACAGCTCTAATATATATATATATATATATATATATATATATATATATATATGTGTTTCAAAGCAGCTTTACAGAAAGTGCATTTCAGAAATGTACATAGAAAAAATACAGTTAGATAATCATTTATTCATTTAGGGCATAACATATCGCTGGCGTTGAGTCGTCTCTTCACAGGCGTCAGGTCGTCTCTTCACAGAAGTTTAGTCATGACGATCAAACCATCAAACTGATGGCCAACAGTTCCCGGTTACGACTGTCATAATTCCGCTCCGCCGGGGAAAGCATCTTGGAGAAGAAGGCACATGGAAGTAGTTTAGGTGGCTCACCCTGCCACTGAAATAACACTGCTCCCACTCCAGTGGAAAGAGGCATCCACCTCTACTACGAACGGAAGGTCCTCCTTTAAGCGCTGGATGGCCTGGGCAGCGGCAGTCAACAAGGACAGAGACTTGGGCTGGCCTTTGAGAGCTTAGGTGGGGAGCACTGATCAAACTGTAATTGTGGATGAATCTTCGACCTGGATGACATGTTGATGATGTTCAGACATGGAAAACGAATAGATGAGTATATCATCAATGTATACAACTACAAAGCGATTGAGAAATTTGCAGGGGTCACAAAAGCAGTTTTCAATTCGTCAGCACGTCGGATTCGGTTCAAGTTATAGGCACTCCTAAGGTCCAGTTTGGATAATATGCGTGCTCCTCTCAGCTGCTCCATGGCGGCAGGGACCAGGGAAAGGGGATAACTGAAATTGACGGTTCGGTGAATTGAGATGACGGTAATCGATGCACAGCCGCAAGCCTCTGTCCTTCTTGGCCACAAAAAAGAAACTTGAAGCGGCAGGGGAGGTAGATGGTTGGATGAACTGTTGGCTTATAGCTTCCACCACATACTCCTCCATGGCCATCTGTTCGGGGATGCACAGAGGGTAAATACGACCTTTGCGAAGGGTTGCTCCAGGTAGCAAGTCGATTGCGCAGTCCCATGGCCAGTGTGGTGGTAACTTGGTAGCCAGGTCTTTGCTGAAGACGTCCTGGAATGCCCGATACTCTACTGGAATTTCAACTTGGACCTGGACATTAGGGCTTTCCACCGAAGTAGAGCAAACTGGAAATCTAGAGTCATCCGTAGTTGGCTGGGACCGGAACGAAGAAGGGTTTTTCTGGATGGTACTGAGACAGGATAAATGACAGTCTTCACTCCACGTACTTCCCCGGTTCCCCAGTGGAGTACTGGCTGATGTTTGAACTAACCAAGGGCGTCCCAGGATGATATTCGCGGTGGACTCCTCGGTGGACAGCACCATAAGATAAATTTGTATGTAAATCATTATTACATTATTATAATAATTGCAGTTGTTTAGAGTTTTTAACTACGCTGAGACAAGATAATCAGTGTCTTTATAATGTGTACTTTGGGAGTGCCATTATTCACGTGAATGTATTGTACAGAATTTCTGGTCTCCACATATTTCTGCTTGAAAAATGCGAGTTTCATATCGTGCACGCGCATATGAATGCACCATAACACGCACGACGCATTTATGTTTTCCGAGCTGCAGTTAACAAACACCGTTGCACTTTGTCGTTCATCAAAAACAAACGTAATAAATAATTTTATTTTACTCTCACTTTTGTCAGGCACAAAGTGATGCAAGAGATAAACTGCCTGCTAGGTTAGCAAGACTCGAAAACCATCAAACTTTGCTGACATCAAACTTAGAGAGGAGAGAACACAAGTTTACCTGATTGTTATTCCCGCAATTCACTCTCATGTTTTTTTTTTTTTTTTTTCTTCTTCCTCTTTTCGTGACGAGAAGGATAGTTTCGCTTCATTTTGTCATGGACATCGTACACATTAATTGGCGCTGCGACACTAGATGGAAGCGCGGCCTTGAGTAATTTGCGGTGGATTACGCACCGGTCGCGTGCAGTCCATGGTCGCGTGCGGCGCTGCAGCCACGTAAACAGTTTGACTTTCACTTTCAGTGCCCGAATGGAAGTGAATGAGGCTTTGTGATTTTTTTTTATTTTTAAATTTTTTTATCTAGGTCTACGTGTAATTCTGCATCCATTGTACGATTTTTTTTTTCCTCGGAAGGGCAACCTGAGTCGAGAAGGGCATGTGGGCACCCCCCTGTGCACGTCCCTGATTTGTATTTCAAATCAGGTATTTCTCTCTCTCTCTGTATTTCTGTATTTCTCTATATTTGTATATCTCTCTCTCTCTCTCTCTCTCGCATGCTGGGAGTGTTTGGGGTGAGGGTGGCGTTGAGTGAGAACTGAGCAGCAAAGTCCCCCCCCCCTTTTTTCCTTTTTTTTTCTTTTTCTTTTTCCTATACCTTTCTTTTCCTTTACTTTTCTTTCTCTTTTCTTTGCATGATCTGATTTGGTTTTGTTAGTAAGCGTTTTTCTTTTTTTTTTTTTTTTTGAGCGCAACTGAGGCCTAAGTTGCGCGAGAGGATGGCGTCTCTAGAGACGCCATCTCTATCGCTGCAGCATGGCGTGCGGTGTGTACCTGATGACGGTGTTATGGTGGAGGATGTTCTCGTGGCGGTGGGAGATGAGGTAGGTTTTGAGAGCATTGTGTATGCTTCTCGAATGAATAAGGCGGTTGTTGTATTTGTAAAACACTGGTTGTTGTATAGAAAACACTGCTAGCAGGTTGATTGAAATGGTATTGTCATACATGATAATCTTGTGCAGGTTACTCTGCTTTATGCACCTTCCAGCAAAATTATTATTTCAAACATTCCGCCTTTTATCTCTAATGAGGCGTTGGAACATGAATTACTGCGATTCGGTAAATTTGCCAGTGAGTTCAGAACGATCTCTTTGGGTTGCAGACATCCGTCTTCTGAAACATGTACGGTCTTTTAGAAGACAGGTGTACATGTTTTTGGACTCTCCAGAAAATACATTGGATGTTTCTTTCCGCGTAAAATGTGAAGGAAAATCTTATATGGTTTATGCAACTTCTGGTAATTTGCGGTGTTTTGATTGTGGTGACATAACCCACATTTTCATTGTGGTCATAAACGAATTGCGTGTCCAAAAAAGGCAAAAGGAGGAGTAAACCAAAGTGTTGCAGAGCAGGGGGTTGATGCTATGATCACCTCAGAAAAGGTTGTTCACCGTGAAATCGCAGGTCCTTCTGGGTCACATACAGACACTGGTATAGTAACGCGCGTCACATCTGAGCCGGAGGCTGATGTCACCGGGGTTAAGGCCAAGGGTAATCTACCACACTCCGGAGGAGCAGACACCAGGGGACACCAAGAGGCAGACGACAACAGTGGGTTAAAAAGGTAAATTTTTATTTAATTTAAAAAGGATAAAAGCAGGGACAGCAGGAGGAGATACTCAATCTAGCAGCTTTGATGCACTCCAGCACAGACGGGAGAACAGGTGAAGGTGTCACATTAACTCAGTGTGTTACACTCACAGGACTGGATGACAGCAGGAGGAGATACTCAATCCAGCAGCTTCGATACACTTCAGCACAGCAAGAGAACAGGTGAAGACGTCAACATTAACTCAGTGTGTTACACTCACAGGACTGGATGACAGCAGGAGGAGATACTCAATCCAGCAGCTTTGATACACTTCAGCACAGACAGGAGAACAGGTGAAGACGTCAACATTAACTCAGTGTGTTACACTCACAGGACTGGATGACAGCAGGAGGAGATACTCAATCCAGCAGCTTTGATGCACTTCAGCACAGACAGGAGAACAGGTGAAGACGTCAACATTAACTCAGTGTGTTACACTCACAGGACTGGATGACAGCAGGAGGAGATACTCAATCCAGCAGCTTTGATGCGCTTCCACGTTATGGGTCAATCTCATCCATCAGAAACTCAAAGAGAACACAGTTGTTTGATCTCACCCCACTTGTGCATAAATCACTCTTGTAAATCTTCACACGTGTTTGTTTCACTCTTTCAGACACTGCAACTCACTCTATCATCACAGCGATTAATCAACTTGACTCTCTTTTCTTCATAGGATGGATGATCCCAGGACTAAGAATCTCTCTTCACTCTGTCAACAGGATTACACACACTGCCCACAGACACAGGTTAGTCATACACTGGTGATGGCAAATCTTTACATGTGGTTTTCTCCAAAGGTGAATCATAGAAGAGTGCACTTAACTTTTCCCCGGTGAATCACACGAATCCTACAGCAGCTTCCACTCTCCTTGCTGCTAGTCTTACTCCTTCCTTGCCGCTCACTGTCACTGCTATAATCCACTCGAGCACTCGTGTGAAGTTTCCCACTGCCAACCACACACCTATGCTTCAAGCCTCTCTTTTTATACTCTTTCCTCCCGGGCATGTGGTTCAATGAAGTGCTACTCATTGACTTCAGCTGGTGCTCATTATAGTCAGATGTGTTTACCAAAAGCCGGCCCGGTGTTACACCGGCATTTCTTCCCCTTGGAAACGAGTCAATATTTTTTTTGGTTCCTAGTTGGTTCACCCGGTGACACCCTCCCCCACCGGATCCGTTCTAGTCCCGAGAACGGGGTCCAGACTCCCAGTCTCCATACCTAGTAGGGGGTACTCCTCGGGTCTCCCGTTGGGAATGTCGAATTGGGGGAACGGGCTTTTCCTCCCTTGGTTCAGGAGTGGGGGCTCTAGGGACCACAATCCAACCCATCAATGGTGGTACAGGGGCCACAGGTGCCGGTGGCACCTCAGTCTCTTGCCGCGGATAGTTGGGGCAAGGGCGAAGCAAGTTTCGGTGCAAGATTCTCACGGGGCCAGTCTTCCCCTCTGGCCGAATGGCATAGACGGGCTGGTCCGGCCTCTGTCGTTTCTCCACCACATACGGCACGGTTTCCCACCGGTCGCTGAGCTTCCCCTTCCCCTGGCGCCGGTTCATCTCGGCACCAGCACCCGTTCCCCAGGTAACAAAGGGGCCTCTCGAGCAGTGCGGTCATACAGACGCTTGTTCTTCTGAGCGGCCACGTCGAGGTGCTTGGACACTTTCTCATAGGCGGAGTGGAGTTGGCGATGGTGTCGGTGTACCCATTCAGTGGTGGTGGCAGGGGCCTCAGCCGTTGCTGCCCCGAGTAGCAGATCTGTGGGCAGACGCACATGTCTCCCAAACATCAGGTAAGCAGGGGCATAACCCGTAGTGCTATGGACACTGTTGTTGTAGGCCTGCACCAGGGCCGGGAGGCTATCCGTCCAGTAGCCCTGATGGTCCGCATCCAGAGTCCCCAGTAAACTCAGAAGCGTCTGATTGAACCGCTCGCACCCCCCGTTTCCCTGTGGATGGTATGGGGTGGTGTGGGTCTTCCTGTATCCGTACAATTGGCATAATTCTTTGATGACACGGGACTCGAAGTTCGGCCCTTGGTCCGAGTGGAGTGTTTCGGGACATCCAAAGGGCTGGAAGACATGCCTCCACAGAGCACTGGCAGTGGTGGTGGCGGTCTGATCCAAAGTCGGTATTGCCCAGGCATACTTGGTGAACAAGTCAGTGACCACTAGGATGTTCTGGTAGCGATCTGTTGGACGACTCAAGGTCAGGAAGTCCATAGCCACCATATGCAACGGGGCTCTGGGCCTCACCGGGACCATGGGGGCCCTCACGTCTCGTCGGGTTTTGAACAGCGTACAGCGGGGGCATCCTTGCACGTACGTCCCCACTGATTCTTCCATCCCACTCCAGAAGAAGTGCCGGCGCAGCAGTGACACCGTTCCGTTCTTGGCCCTGATGTCCTAAGTTGATCGTGGTAGGCCTGGAGCAACGGCCGGATGTGGGCTCCAGGCACCACCACCTGATAGAGAATCTCTTGGGTCCTCGAGTCCAAGACAGACCTACAGATTACTCCCTCTCGCAACTTTAATCTCTTCCAGTGTCCCATAAGCTTCTTCAATCCCACGGGATGTTCCCGTCGTCGTCCGCCCGGGGAGTCGGTTCCGCTCCAGGCAAGCCCGCAGGATAGCCAACTCTTCATCCTGTTCCTGCCGCTCTCTCCATCGGTGGGGGTCCCATCCCCAACTTGCCGGTACTCCCCTTCTCGCATTCCATGCGCCTCTACTATTCCTACCATCAGCCCTTCCTCTGATTCTGGTCCTGGGGTTCCCCCTTCCCCCACCGGTGGTAATCGTGACAGGACATCAGCATTTATGTGTTCGCGGCCTGGTCGATACTGCAGCCGATAATTGAAATTGGCGAGCTGGGCCACCCACCTCTGCTCCACCGCCCCTAGCTTTGCGGTTTGGAGGTGCACTAATGGACTGTTATCGGTCACCACCAATACTTCCGCTCCCCACAAGTAGTCCTTGAACTTCTCGCACAAAGCCCACTTCAGGGCCAGCAGCTCGATTTTAAAAGAGCTGTAGTTGGCGTCATTCCGCTCTGCTGGATGGAGACTCCGGCTGGCGTAGGCGATGACCCTCTCCGTTCCGTCCTGTCGCTGGGCGAGTACAGCTCCCAATCCGCTGTTGCTAGCGTCGGTGTAAAGTACAAAGGGTCGGGTGAAATCGGCGTAAGCCAGAATGGGGGCCTGCAGCAACTCCTGCTTCAGCCTCTGAAAGGCGGTCTCACACTCTGGGGTCCAAGTAATCATGGGGGAACTCCGGCTCCGTGAAGAACCAGATCCGGCCAGCAGCTGGTTCAGGGGTTTCGCAATTTCGAGAAGTCTTTTATGAAGCGCCTGTAGCAGCCGACGAATCCCAGGAAGGACCGCACCTGCCTGACGGTTTTGGTGGATCCCAGCCCTGCACTGCGGACACCTTCTCCGGGTCGACAGCCACTCCTGCAGCGCTCACTCGGTGCCCCAAGAACTGGACCTCCTTCTTAAAGAGCTGGCATTTCCCTGGCTGGAGCTTCAGTCCATACCGTTTCATAGCCTGGAAAACTTGCTCCAGATGCAACAGGTGAGAGTCAAAGTCGGGGGAATAGACGATCACATCATCCAGGTACACCAGGGTAGAGTCCATCAACTGCCCTCCCAGGCATCGCTGCATCAGCCTCTGGAAGGTCGCAGGGCGTTACAGAGTCCGAAGGGCATACGGTCCCACTCAAACAGGCCAAAGGGGGTGGTAAAGGCGGTCTTCTCTCGGTCCTGCTCCTCCACCCGCACCTGCCAGTAGCCACTCGCCAGGTCAAGGGTGGAATACCAGGCGGCGTTGGTCAGTCCAGTAAGGGAATCCTCAATCCGGGGCAGGGGGAAAGCATCCTTCTTGGTGACCAGGTTCAACTTGCGATAATCCACGCAAAATCTCCAAGAGCCCGTCTTCTTACGGACCAGGACAATTGGGGCGGCCCATGGGCTGCTGCTCTCTCGAATTACTCCGCGTCCAGACATCCCCTTTAATAAGGCACGAATCTCCGAGTATAGAGTTGGGGGTACCGGCCGGTACCGCTCCCGACTGAGGCGGAGCATCTCCGGTAGGTATAACGTGCTTAACGATGTCAGTGCACCCATAGTCTTCCTCATGGGTGGAGAAGACGCATTGCCACTTGGCCAACAGACCCTGGAGTCGGCGGGTTTGTTCTTCCTGTAGGCCCTCCCCCTGCAGGGACTCGCTCCGCAAATGGGTCGGCATGTTGCACGCAGCGGGACCAGGACCAGATTCCTCCCCTGCAAGACCAACCTCGACCACCGTTGCGCTCACTTGGCAGAAGCGGACCTCCTGCTCCTCCCTCACCTGATGGGAACTCACTGGCGTAATCCGGGTCAACCGTTGGTGGCGATAGAGTTGGACAGGGTAAGTGTTCGTGTTTCTCACTTTTACTGCGATCCGGCCATGACGGGCCACTGTTAACCCCCGAGCAACTTCGACGGACTGACACTCCCAGTGGGGCTCGATGAGGACATACTCTTCTCGACCATAGGCCCGCTCAGGAAGACGAACCCAGACCACAGCCTCACTCCGGGCAGGAATAGAGATGGCATATCGACACACCACTCGACCAGCGTCTTCCCGACCTTGTTGGGAGCTGGCAACCTGTACCCGTCGACAGTCGGTGATGACACGTTCCCACTCTCGCTCTCGGCTGCGGAAGTAGAATGAAGAGGACCAGCCCGGAACAGCTCTTCCCAACAGTCCATGATTACATTCATCCCCAACAACGCACGATGTTCCCCTAGACAGGAGTCCCGCACAATCACTACCCCCTTCTGTGGGATCGTGGTGCCCTGGACCTCAAAGTCGGTCACCTGATATCCGATATAGGGGATGTCCAGGCCATTTGCTCCTCGCAGGGTGAGCCAGGGGACTTCAGCCTCTAGTAAGGGATGGGCATTGAACAGATCTCTGGATAGACTCTCGGCGAACATGGTGACCTGGGACCCTGTATCTACCAGGCACCGAACAATAACTCCATTGACTTTAATCTCCGCGATGGGACATCGTCCCACCAAGCTGTCCCGCGGGGCTGAGCTTACAAAGGGGTCCATCCGGGGTCCCGACCACTTGACCCACAGTGGCCGGTCGTCCTAAAAACCCCCTTGTGAGTTACGCCGGGAGCTGCATTGGCGGCTATAGTGGCCTGTCTCCTGCAGTGGTTACAGATTGGGCGCCCTTGCTCATCCCACCGGAACCTGGAACTGAATGGTCAGCCGGTACGTCTTCCCGGATCCCTCTCTCCATCAGAATAGGACCGGTCTCGGAGCAAAGGCGGGGGCTCTGGCCGTCCACGCGCAGAGTTCTCCCAGAATAGTCTTCGAGAACTCAGCCATTTCTTCCCGGACATCCTTCATCAACTCTGCACGTAAGGCTTGTTTCCAATGCGTCAATTCAGGCAATCCTGGGGCAGTAGTTCCACTTGCAGCCATGCACACTGGCGACTCCACGGCCTGATTGTAATCCTGTTCCAAGGCTAGGGCCTCTTCACGTAGATCCTCGAAAGTAAGGGTGGCATCCCGTCGAAGCTGTAACCTCAGACTCTGTCGCACTGGACCTTCTCGTAATCCCAACAGGAACTGGTCTCTTAATAATGTCTCTTCATTTCCTAGACCATGATGCTCCCGACTCTTCAACCTGGAGAACTGTTCTCGTAGCTCGCAGAGCGAATGCTCGCAGAGTCTGCCCAGGTCCCTGCTTACAGTTAAAAAACTGAGCCCGCAACACTGCCACAGGGGTGGAATCACCATACTGTTTGGATAGAAACTCAAAGATTGCTTGGGTAGTGGCTCGGACGGCTTCAGGTGCTGCTCGCACTTCTCTCTTCGCCTCCCCTCAAGCGAATTTAGCACAAATTGTATCCTCTGGGCTTCTCTGAGCCCTTGCAGCCCGGCTAGGTACTCCACTTGCGTCCTCCAGTCTGTCAAGCTTAACTCTGAGCCCGACCCACTGTACTTCGGAGCCCACGGGGCTCCCATAAATATAGAGGCCATTGGCTGACGGGCGGCCGGCAGCTCTCTCATCCGCCATCCTGGCTCCTCTGGCCGCTCAACTCCGAGTGGTAACCCTGCCGACTGCGCCAAAAGTATGTCACTCGGGGTTAAGGCCAAGGGTAATCTACCACACTCCGGAGGAGCAGACACCAGGGGACACCAAGAGGCAGACGACAACAGTGGGTTATAAAAGGTAAATTTTTATTTAATTTAAAAAGGATAAAAGCAGGGACAGCAGGAGGAGATACTCAATCCAGCAGCTTTGATGCACTCCAGCACAGACGGGAGAACAGGTGAAGGTGTCACATTAACTCAGTGGGTACACTCCCAGGACTGGATGACAGTAGGAGGAGATACTCAATCCCGCAGCTTCGATACACTTCAGCACAGCAAGAGAACAGGTGAGGACGTCAACCTTGACTCAGTGTGTTACACTCACAGGACTGGATGACAGTAGGAGGAGATACTCAATCCAGCAGCTTTGATGCACTTCAGCACAGACAGGAGAACAGGTGAAGACGTCAACATTAACTCAGTGTGTTACACTCACAGGACTGGATGACAGCAGGAGGAGATACTCAATCCAGCAGCTTTGATGCACTTCAGCACAGACAGGAGAACAGGTGAAGACGTCAACATTAACTCAGTGTGTTACACTCACAGGACTGGATGACAGCAGGAGGAGATACTCAATCCAGCAGCTTTGATGCACTTCAGCACAGACAGGAGAACAGGTGAAGACGTCAACATTAACTCAGTGTGTTACACTCACAGGACTGGATGACAGCAGGAGGAGATACTCAATCCAGCAGCTTCGATACACTTCAGCACAGCAAGAGAACAGGTGAAGACGTCAACATTAACTCAGTGTGTTACACTCACAGGACTGGATGACAGCAGGAGGAGATACTCAATCCAGCAGCTTTGGTGCACTTCAGCACAGACAGGAGAACAGGTGAAGACGTCAACATTAACTCAGTGTGTTACACTCACAGGACTGGATGACAGCAGGAGGAGATACTCAATCCAGCAGCTTCGATACACTTCAGCACAGACAGGAGAACAGGTGAAGACGTCAACATTAACTCAGTGTGTTACACTCACAGGACTGGATGACAGCAGGAGGAGATACTCAATCCAGCAGCTTCGATACACTTCAGCACAGCAAGAGAACAGGTGAAGACGTCAACATTAACTCAGTGTGTTACACTCACAGGACTGGATGACAGCAGGAGGAGATACTCAATCCAGCAGCTTTGATGCACTTCAGCACAGACAGGAGAACAGGTGAAGACGTCAACATTAACTCAGTGTGTTACACTCACAGGACTGGATGACAGCAGGAGGAGATACTCAATCCAGCAGCTTCGATACACTTCAGCACAGCAAGAGAACAGGTGAAGACGTCAACATTAACTCAGTGTGTTACACTCACAGGACTGGATGACAGCAGGAGGAGATACTCAATCCAGCAGCTTTGATACACTTCAGCACAGACAGGAGAACAGGTGAAGACGTCAACATTAACTCAGTGTGTTACACTCACAGGACTGGATGACAGCAGGAGGAGATACTCAATCCAGCAGCTTTGATGCACTTCAGCACAGACAGGAGAACAGGTGAAGACGTCAACATTAACTCAGTGTGTTACACTCACAGGACTGGATGACAGCAGGAGGAGATACTCAATCCAGCAGCTTCGATACACTTCAGCACAGACAGGAGAACAGGTGAAGACGTCAACATTAATTCAGTGTGTTACACTCACATGACTGGATGACAGCAGGAGGGATACTCAATCCAGCAGCTTTGATACACTTCAGCACAGCAAGAGAACAGGTGAGGACGTTAACATTAACTCAGTGTGTTACACGCACAGGACTGGATGACAGCAGGAGGAGATACTCAATCCAGCAGCTTTGATGCGCTTCCACGTTATGGGTCAATCTCATCCATCAGAAACTCAAAGAGAACACAGTTGTTTGATCTCACCCCACTTGTGCATAAATCACTCTTGTAAATCTTCACACGTGTTTGTTTCACTCTTTCAGACACTGCAACTCACTCTATCATCACAGCGATTAATCAACTTGACTTCTTTTCTTCATAGGATGGATGATCCCAGGACTAAGAATCTCTCTTCACTCTGTCAACAGGATTACACACACTGCCCACAGACACAGGTTAGTCATACACTGGTGATGGCAAATCTTTACATGTGGTTTTCTCCAAAGGTGAATCATAGAAGAGTGCACTTAACTTTTCCCCGGTGAATCACACGAATCCTACAGCAGCTTCCACTCTCCTTGCTGCTAGTCTTACTCCTTCCTTGCCGCTCACTGTCACTGCTATAATCCACTCGAGCACTCGTGTGAAGTTTCCCACTGCCAACCACACACCTATGCTTCAAGCCTCTCTCTTTATACTCTTTCCTCCCGGGCGTGTGGTTCAATGAAGCGCTACTCATTGACTTCAGCTGGTGCTCATTATAGTCAGATGTGTTTACCAAAAGCCGGCCCGGTGTTACACCGGCATTCCTTCCCCTTGGAAACGAGTCAATATTTTTTTTGGTTCCTAGTTGGTTCACCCGGTGACACATGCACCCACACTAATGCCACTTTTAAGACGTCTAATCTGGATTTCCGCATGTGATCAATTTATCTTAATTGCCAAACACATCCCCGGGTCAAAAAACCAAATTGCTGACTCTCTGTCTCGCTTTATGTTTCAGAAATTCAGGATGCTGGCTCCAGAGGCGGACGAGCTCCCAACTCCAGTACCTCATTATTTGGAATTAATATTCCCATAACCCACCCGCAAAAATCCCTCCTCAACATATCGCTCGACACCATTCTGCAAGCAGTTTCCCCCAGAACTCTCCAATCCTACGTGACCGCTTGGAGATGTTTTAAAGCCTTCCACCTTTCTTATAACACGCCATTCCCTGATTTTTCCCTCCTTACAATAACCTCCTTCATCTCTTACCTTAACAGCATTAAAAGCCTCCAAGTCGGGTCCATCAAAAGTTACTAAAGCGGCATCCAATTTTTCCACAAATTGATTCACGGCGCCCCTCTCCGGAAATAAATAATTCACAAACCTCCCTCTTGATTAAAGGCATCCAAAGATCCCAGCCCACCCGCCCGGATACCAGACAACCCATAACGTTGGATATTCTCACTAAATGCATTCAGACCCTCCGCACAGGCTACCGATCCCTTAATACCTCCCGCACACTCGACGCCATGTTCATTCTAGCCTTTTTCGGTTTCCTAAGATGCTCTGAACTGGCCATCACTTCCAGATTCGACCCAAAAATCCACCCAAACATCTCAGATCTCTCAGTACTTGACAGCGAAACAATCTCGTTTCTGATTAAACAAAGCAAAACAGACCAAACCAAAAAAGGACACTTCATATATATTTTCAACCTCTCGTCACCAATTCAACCATTCCAAACTATACTAGCCTACCTCCAACTGAGAAACTCTCACGCTAAATCCCCTCTCGAACCCCTGTTCATCGACGATTCTAACAAACCCGTGACTCGCTTTTGGTTCCAAAAACACCTAAAATCTGTTCTTCAACTTTCAGGCATCCCAGCAGAGAATTTCTCCAGTCATTCCTTCCGCATTGGAGCAGCAACCTCAGCAGCCCAAAAAGGCCTCTCTCAGCAACAGATCCAAGCGCTTGGAAGATGGTCCTCAGACGCGTTCCAAACCTATATCAGAACTAATCGTTTCCATATCAAAAAAGCCCACCAAATCCTCATCGGTTAAAAAAAAAAAAAAAAAAAAAGGTCTATTATTTCTCCGTCCAGCAATTATTGATCTCCAAGCGGACACAGCGAGAGCTTCCCGGTTGAAAATTTATGTCTATTTCTCCGTCCAGCGAGTATTGATCTCCCAGCGGACACAGCGAGAGCTTTCCCGGTCAAATATTCATGTCTATTATTTCTCCGTCCAGCGAGTATTTGATCTCCCAGCGGACCCAGAGATAGCCTTCCCGGTAGAGTAATTATATCTCCTCTTTCTCCGTCCAGCGAGTATCGAATCTCCTGAGCGGACACAGCGGAGCTTTCCCGGTCGAATATTTACGTCTATTATTTCTCCGTCCAGCGAGTATTGATCTCCCAGCGGACACAGCGAGAGCTTTCCCGGTCAAATATTTATCTATTCTTTCTCCATCCAGCGAGTATTGATCTCCCAGCGGACCCAGCGAGAGCCCTCCCGGTCAAGCCTCTGTCCAGCGAGTCTTGATCTCCCAGCGGACCCAGAGACAGCCTTCCCGGTCGAAGTATGTATATCTCCTCTCTCTCTGTCCAGCGAGTATTGATCTCCCAGCGGACCCTGAGATAGCCTTCCTGGTTCGAGTATGTATATCTCCTCTCTCTCCGTCCAGCGAGTATTGATCTCCCAGCGGACTCAGCGAGAGCTCCCTGAGGTCGAGCGTCTTCATCTCCTCCTCCATCCAGCGAGTATTGAATTCCCAGTGGACATAGCCAAACCCTCCCAGTAAAGCATCTATGTTTTTCTTTCAGGACTGGCGAGGCTTACCTAGGCCGGGACCTTTGCCACAAGAACCCTCCCGTTTCGGACACCGCAAGCTCTCCCAGCCAAAACTACCAGGCTCTCCTTGAAATGCCAGCCCGCCAATCTCTGCGCTCTTTTCGGGGGTTCTCTAAGCAGGCGGCTGTCCTTTTCTCACTTTGCTTTTTGGGGAGTACTCTGGGTTCGGGCCCAATTTCCGAGCTCGGAGCCCTTCCCCCGGACAGCACGCCAAATACGCATAACCATTTTTATTCTCTGATCATTAGTAAGTGTGAAACTCGTGAATTGATGTTTTATTAACAAGGTTCGGGAGGATCACGTTCTAATGATCAAACAATCAAGTCAGCCAGCTGTCAGCAATCAGTAATCAACTGGTTCACTCAATCAGCACAAGCAAAGCCTATAAAAACACACAGTCGACTCACCCATATTCCTCGACTGTTCTCAGCATCCCTCCACCACCCCATCTCCTCACACTTGCCTAATTATCTTCCTAAACAGAGATACGGGGGAGTACTCTGGGTTCGGGCCCAATTTCCGAGCTCGGAGCCCTCCCCCCGGACAGCACGCCAAATACGCATAACCATTTTTATTCTCTGATCATTAGTAAGTGTGAACTCGTGAAATAGCATTTAAACGTGTGACCGCAAGCTCAGAAGATTTTGGAAGAGAGTCAGTGAGTACTGGCATGTGTGCATGGGGAGCACAGCCTAAGCGGCCTCTAACAGTCAAACGCTGCTTCTCTGATACTTTGCAAGATGTGACCGACATGTCCATAACACAGAAGCTCTAATCAATCATCCTGGTGTCCAGTCTGGCTGCCTTTTTCCGAAAGATCTTCTTCTTCAAGTTCAGACCTCCTCCTTCCTCTGACCCCAGACCCATGGATGCGAGACACCAGTTGTCCTGATGCTAATCAAAGCACAAATCCGATAATTCCTCGATCGATTACAGCTATCTGCATATTGAGCATCTGCCCCTCAAAGGTTGCCAGTCATTCCCTTCTCCCCCAGACCTTCTGCACAGCTCCAGATGACCGCTACAGCTGCCCTTGACCTGGTTTACCCCCCTCTCCTCTAAAACCCTCACAATCAGTGAACCGCTCTTGAGATGGTGCACCAGAGTTCAAGGTAATCAAATCCCTTCTCTGTCTGTGTGTGCTCATAATCACATGCACCCCTCTTTTTCTTTATTCACTGGGTTATCTGTCCAGTCTGGCCACCTATGTGAAAGCCATAATATTGTGAAACCCAATCCAATTAATGTTTATTTTATTTAGCACCTCTAAGGCCGTGTGTCCACCAAAGCATTTTAAGCCAGCTGAAAACGCCAGACGCTCTGCTGAAGACGCTGTGCTTTGGGCGCTTGAGAGCATTTTGGCAGCGCAGCGTTTTTTCCGTTGAGACGCTTCGTTGCGATGATACAGAATATCTGCAGCACAGTTTACTTGTAACTGATTTCGCAGATAATTTGTTTCATACTGAAAATGTATTTTTCATCCATTTTGTTCAGTTAGCTCTGTTGGTTGATGTCGTTGTACAGAAAGAATGTTGTGACACTTGGTCAGTGTTGTTTAGTCCCACCCCTTCTCCACTGTGATTGGACAGGTGGGTAAAAAGTGACAGTGATGAGTGCTGTGTTTTATTTAAAGTTGAACATTTTTCAACTCTCAGTGACCAGTAAAAAATGCAGAGCGCTCAGCGCTTCACCGTGAAAAAAAAAACAGTCAGCACCTATTTACGCTCATGGCATTTAAAAAACGTGGCTCCCCATTGAAAACAATTGAAAAAGTACACCAGGCGTGTTTTTTTTCTGTGGTAGAATGCAGTGTCAAGGTTAAAATTATTTTAAAGTTATATTAAGGTTATTTTGAGTTATCTGAATAAAACAAAGACTGCTGTAATTGGATCCTTCTATTTCCTTGGATTTACCATGCGTGACCACATGAAACATGTCTGTCTATTGCAGTAATTTCAGAATTCAGTAAGAAAGCTTAGATGACTGCTCAAAAATCAGAGCGAAGAAGATGGAGACATCACAGTTTATCGCCAGCTCAGCAGTTTTTGCATATCTGTCATTAGTGTTAAGTATATATTGTAGATTTATCCATGATATTCTCAGGTCTTTTGTCAAGATGTTCAGCTCTGAATTGTGTTGCTGAAGATACCACAAAAGATATCACAAAGAGCCCAGTAGGACGACCACGACAGCCTTTAATCCTATTACTGCCACCCATATCGCTGCAAATGCCTCTCTTGTAGGTCTTTACCAACTAGAATCTCTGTATAAAGACTACAAATACTGGGTGACTTTATAAATAAATTATTTGGAGCATTCACAAAGTAAAACATCGCCCAGATTAAATACCAAATCTCATGAATTTATGCATCTTCACTCGTTTTAGTTATTTATTATCATCTTTTGGTAATGTTTTAGATTACAGCCCAGAAAGTACTGCATAATGAAAGTAATTTTACAGTGCAACTTTTTTCGGTAATTATAGTGTACCTATAAAGTTTACATGTAAGGGGATAATATGTAAAGTTTTCAGAATAAAAGGGTAACAACAGGAGAATTAACAAATTATTTATACTGTAAGTATTAGTAAGTATAGAACTAAGGGGTACTTATTCTACTATTATGATACGAACAGCAATTTTGCAAGAACACTACCTTTTTGTTATATTTGTGTACCCAATACATACAGGGTATATCTATGCATTCATACAGTAATCCTTATAACAAAAGTACACTGAAGCTAAAACTATTGCAATTTTGCTTAAATATTGAGGAAAGGTACTCTTGTTTCATGTAGTGATTGTTACCATCTTGTTCCATGTAGTTACAGGGTACAGTAGTTACAAGTGTGTCATTGCCGGCCATAAATTAAAGTGTTTCTTGTTACTCTGTTGTTCCATGTTACAGGGTAATTACAATAAAAATACATACACAATCTTATATCACTGACTCGGAAACACTTATAAAAAAAAAAAAAGCTATTAAACTTACTAACTTAAAAAACTTAAAAACAGATTTACAACTCTTCTTGATTATATTTCTGAAAGTGATGCGTAATCTAGCTCTCTGTGCTGCGCATTTCGAGAGACAGCTTCCAGAATCTCCACGAATTCAACACCAGATTAAAAAAGAAACTTTTTCTAAATAATGAAGCAGATCCAACTTTAAAACCAGCAGTTACAAGTCAGCAGTTGTTGGGCCACAACCTGTAAGTAGGCTAAGACTTCATCATTTTAAATGTATTTGCATGTATAATTCCCGACGTAGCGTTGTGTTTTGTTTTTTCAAATGCCAGCGCTGGCTTTGTAGGCTTTATGGGCTACTAGTTTGGCTATTTTGTGTCTACGGCAAACGCGTACAAACATTATGGACCTGAATTTTTTATAATACTAATGTTGTAAATGTATTTTTCATATATATATGCTTTATGACTTTATTTTCGATTTGATCAAGAACGTAAACCTGCCAACGCTGTTTGTGTTTAACATTAGTAGCCAGTCAGTTGCTATTGTTGCCAGTCAGATGCTATTGTGTAAAACAAACGTGCATAAAGTTAAAAAATGAAGCAAATTATCATTCAGAAACCTTTATTAAGATCCGTGTGTGGTGAGGTTCTGCTTGACTCTCTTCGATCGCGGCTTTCTCGTGTCTGATTCTGCCTCACTGATACTGCAGTCTCCACATCATTATTTACGTGTATCCACCGTCTATGGTACTCTCTGGCATGCCAGCCCGTTCTCACGGTCAAGCCAGCCGCAGTTTGAAAATACACAGTCAAGCCAGCCGCTAAAAGAATAGCGTGTGCGCCTATTACTATGAATACGGTCATTTCGCCCGTAAAGGTCATGGGCGGTAATATTCAGGACAACGGTGAGCGACAGTTTAGCCAATCACAACACACCGGGCCAAACTGACCAATCTGAGCACCCGAGGGAGTGTTTTCATAGAATCAGGAAGTGATCCGCTCGTTCAGGGGACAGAGGAGAGCGCGGCTGACAATAAAGGTGAAATTTATGAAAATAAGACTTTAAGAAAAAGAAAAACCACGGATACATGTTATATTGCACCCCATAAACACAATCATGCAAAGAAAAAAAGCAGTAAACCCCCCCTTTAAAAGAAAAGTCAATACACCCAGAAATACGTCCTTATCATTTACTCATCTTTTACCCTCATGCCATCCAAGATGTTATACTACTTTTCAGTTCTTGAGATTAACACAAATTGATTAACACAAATTAAGGTTTTTAGAAAAATACAAATACATCTCTAGGAATGCATATAATGCAAGCTCATGTGTTCCTAAAAGTTGGAGCATCAAACAGCACATAGATACAGTTGGTTGGTCTGGGAATGCCCCCGGGAATGCCCCGTCACGTGATGTGAATTTAGCCCGTGGGAGAAAACATTACCTTGGCGCTCATTGAAATACATATGACAATCATGCCGAAGAGTTGTTGTGTCGTTTTCTGTGCCACCAATAAACTAACAAATTATAAATTGAAGTTCTACATCCTTTCTTACATACATACAGAACTGGATAGGAGGACAAAAGGGCAAAATTAATCATAATTTATTAGATTACTGTGTGAGTAGATCCCTGTGTGGTATAGTAGTGGGTGTTAAACTCGATATTAGACAGTGGGCCAGATTTGTCTGACGTTACATCCCTTACGAAAAAGAACTATAGTAATGGCTGTAATGGCTTCTGTGATGTTCTTTAATACCTCTACTTCTAGGCTATATGTCCCAAAATACTATAGTATTCCTATAGGATTAACGTTACTATAATATTTTGTCCTAAAATACTACAAGATTCCTTTAGTTGTTTTTCATAAAGGGATGTCTCATTCACATTAGCGTGATCAGCTGAAGGTTATCAGACTGCAGTCTGTAAAAATTTGGATAACGTTAACTGTCAGCAAAGTCCCTCTGCAACTTCGTAGCTACTGCTACTGATCACCGTTTTACAAAAGGTCAAAGGATTAATAGTTTGGAGTGAAGCATACGTACAATTAGTAAGTGACAAGGTTTTATGGACTTATAGTAACTTATACGCAAGTTGATTGAGTTATAGCTATGTTACCGGTAGCTACCGCTGTCTTATACCTGGAGATTCAACCAGATAACAATAGTCTGGAAACGACACCTCCGGCCATTTGGTTGGGTCATTGACCCAGTTTTTAATTAAGGGCCATCATAACCTATTACAGTTCATTTTGCAATGTACCGTTGCCGGTCGGCAGGCGCAAATGACTCGCAATATGACATTTTTGTCATTCAAATACATACGATGGTCGCGCTGCTTTCCCCACGCCGACCACGCCCCAACTATGACGCGTTGCCGACTGTATGTATACTGCAATAACTGCAGCAATCCATACAACCACAATGGATGGATCAATGTCCTCTTAAGTGATATTTTAATACATTTGAAACTGTAGACGATCGCTTCAGAACAACTGTAATAAGTTGTTGTTGTTGTTTTTTTAAATAAAGTTTCTGAGTCAGTGATATTAGATTGCGCATATATATTTTATTGTACTTACCCTGTAACTACATGGAACAGGCAACACAGGAGAGTAAACAAGCAACACTTCAATTTACAGCCCGCAATGTTACACTTAGCCTGTAACTACATGAAACAAGACGGTGACAAGCATCACTTACCCTGTAACTACATGGAACAAGAGTATATAGTATATGCAAGAGTATATGCATAGATATATATATGCATAGATTAAATAATAATGCATAGGCCTACTGGGTCTGACGAAGGTTTTACATGTTTCATAAAAACAGAGTGCATTTAGGTTAAGTGCATTTTAATTTTTTCTTTACTGATGGACTACTACAAGAAAGTGCATTCAGAACAGGTGCAACTGCTTAAAGATACAACAATGTTTTCTCTGTAGGCCTTTAACATAAATGTATATCAAAACAAAACAACGCATAGCCAAAGTGTAATCTGCAGAACTTTAACAACAACAAATGCACCAAGAATTGCAGATGTGCAAAGTGGAAAATATTTAAAGGCTTCATGCTTTTTTGAAGCTTTGATTGTGTTTACAGTGTGCAATATAATGTGTTCATGTTTTGCATGTAAAAAAAATGTATTTTCTACACAATTTACTTATCTGTTTATCTGTATACGTCAGTTTTCACTGTCCAAAAAATGGCCAGCTGACTTCCTTGTTCTATGAAGTCACTCCTTCAGAAAAATGTAACGAGTTCTGATTGTGCCAGCGGTTCCCGTGTTGTGATTCAACAGCAGCTTATCGCACATTGCACGGAAAGGTTACGCCTCTTACCATAAATTGGAGATGCATGCGCATCTGAAGTACTTCTTCTCCGTGGGAGCGCAACAAGACCACGCCCCCTTTTTTGTATATTCCTCTGGGCGGAGATTAGTCAAAAAACTGTTCTAGTTACGTCATTAAAAAGGAAGAAGAGATGTAGTCCAAACAGGCCGTTTCAATGTATGCTTTGAAAGGGGACTGTTAAATTCTGTTAAATGGGGGGGTTGATTGCGATTTCACTTTTTTCATTTTAAATAGTGTGTAATGTTGCTGTTGGTGCATGAACAGTATCTGCAAAGTTGCAGCGCTGAAAGTTCAGTGTAAGCAGAAATATCATCTTTTAAAAATCAGGAAGTATATTGCCTACAAAAACGTCTCGATTGGGACTACAGCTGGGTTTTAGACGTCACTAACCCATACATTTGCATCAACCCCTCTCTCCGGAATATGCAAAAAAGGGCATGCGCATATTTCTGCGGCTCGTCGAGTGTGTTGTGTTCACCCAGCTGTCAGGTCTTCTGTGTTCGAGCTTCCCACGGACACTGTACTTCGTCAACAATGGATACAATTTATGTTTGATTATGTTCCTGAAAATGACGATCATAATCTAGCTCTCTGTGCTGCGCATTTTACGAAAGACAGCTTCCAGAATCTCCACGAATTCAACACCGGATTCAACAAGAAACTGTTACTAAAACATGAAGCAGTTCCAACTTTAAAACCAGAGGCAGCCAGTTGCTGGGCCACAACCTGTAAGTAGGCTAAGACTTAATCATTTTAAATGTATTTGCATGTATAATTCCAGACGTAGCCTTGTGTTTTATTTTTTTTTCAAATGCCAGCACTGGCTTTATAGCCACTAGGCTACTAGTTATGCTATTTTGTGTCTACGACAAACGCGTACAAACATTATGGACCTGAATTTTGTATAAGTACTAATGTTTTAAACATATTTTTCATGTATATATGCTTTATGACGTTATTTTCGATTTGATCAAGAACGTAAACTAATGCCAACGCTATTTGAGTATAACATTAGTGACGTTAGCCAGTCAGTTGCGATTGTTGCCAGTCAGATATTATTGTGTTAACACGTGTATAAATTTAAAAAAATTTCAGCAAATTATCATTCAGAAACGTAAGAGCCGTGTGAGGTCAGGTTCTGCTTGTCTCTCTTCATCGCCGCTTTCTCGGTTTGATTCTGCCTCAAACTGATACTGCAATTCGACACCCTTATTTAAATACTGGACCGAAGCGCAGGCACGTTTCGCCCGTAAAGGTAATGGGCGTTAACCTTCCGGACAATGTGAGCGACAGTTTAGCCAATCACCACACACCAGCCCAAACTAACCAATCTGAGCCCACTGCCTGTTTCTGAGGGAGTGTTTTCATAGACTCAGAAAGTCAACCAGTCGTTCAGGGGACAGAGAGCGCGGCTTACAATAAAGGTGAAGTTTATGAAAAATAAGACTTTTAAAAAAAGAAAAACCACTAATACATGTGATATTGCACCTCATAAACAGAATCATGCAAAGAAAAAAGCAGTAAACCCCCCTTTAAAATAATATATCTCACTAGGCATTGAACTTTCAGCTTTATACTTTTACAGGTATTACTTATGTCTCTAACAGCAACATTACACACTAACTAAAGTTTGAAAAATGGAATCGTGAAGAACGGGACCTTTAACACTAGACTAACCCATTCTACTTATTGAGGTAAAGTGGCAGGTATTTCTTGATGAATTAAGAGTACAGTAGCTTCTTGCTTTATTATTTAAATTAATTTTCAACTTGGGCGTCAGACGCTAATTTGCAACAAACGTGTGAATGCACCATTAAAGTACATGGGGATAATTGCCGGATCTGTGTATGTAATCACGTGAAAATTCTCACCACTAACAATATATAGTAGATCTCATTAAACAACAAATTAAACACAATGTACTATTGTATACTATGTAACACGCTCGCGCCATGTCACGTTTTGCCGTGAGTGGTATTTGACGACAGTAACGTTAACTACAAGTACTCCACAGCGACTCTGGGCGCTTGCTGTTTGACAGAAACGGGATTCCATGGTGTGCCTTTAAAATAATGAGTTATTGATATAAGGAATTTGATTTCTTTTAGTAACGGCAATTTTTGATATTAGGAATTACATTTCAACTAGTAAAAATTTTCAGAAGCCATTACAATGTATTATTTATCCACTTTTAGCAGTGTTACAATTTGAATGTAGTGTTAATTGTTATACCCCCAGGTTCACAGACAAGGCTTAAGCCTAGTCCCATGATTAAACTGCATGTTTATAGCTGTTTTAACTGAAAGGATCTTGCACTGACATATTTTAAAAATATGTCAATGCCATTGTTTTGTCTCAAGATGCAGATGCACACCAGTAATGTTTTTTTTGTTTTGTTTTTTTGCATCAAAGCAGCTTCACAGTATCAATCAAAACATAATAACAATGTTCGCTTCTTTGTGGAAAAACATCCACGTTTGGTAGAGCTGATCAATGGTATTAATGATTGGTTAATTAATTTAAATATTCCCCAACTGAGCAAGCCAAAGGCAACAGTGGCAAGGAACCGAAACTCCATCAACATGTCAGTGACGAATTAAGCTCGGTCCCATCCATCACTCAGCGTTCACCCTCACCTAAGTATTGATATCAAACACCTTTCCAAATCAGCACATTCAATATCCAGCTCTATAAATTCCATCTTACAACAGCACTCCAGCGACAAGCCTCGAATAAGAAAGACCACTTTATCTGCCTGCCTGTCTGCTTGTTTTCATAACCAGTTCCAGGTTCTCGAAGAAGTATCCTTATCTGAAATGATTGTAAATTCTGTGCTCTTTGTCAAAACCTTTTCCAGATGTGCTAAAGGATCTCACGGATGTTGTTCGTGGGTGTTCACAGAGATTCGGTTCCTTCTCCAACTTGCCTGCTTCTGTGGAGAAAAAACCCTTGGATTAAAAGACTTTCTGTCCACTATATTACTCTTCTGATTTACGCAATATCCTTACCTGCTCATCTTCATGCACCGTATTTCGATCACCTTTTTCACCACGTCTTCACCGGAATGCGCCTCTTGCACGTACTATACTTGTAAATGAACACTGTGTTTGCATTCACTTACCTGGTGTCCAAGTAGGCATATGTATCCTGACACAACCTAATGGTGTCCTGAAAACTCCCACCCAAAATGATGGTTGTATCACTTTGTTGTATAGGGTGATACCTTGAAATGAATTATAGTGGAGAGAAAATACATAGGATCTTTTGGACCATGGACAAAAAAGTTTCCACTATTTGTGAGATTTGTGTAATAAGTTTTTGAATAGGCTACACACCCTAAAACATTTGCCAATTTTTAAAAATCAAAATGATTTAAAAGTTACAAAAAGTAAACTAAGATACCTATTTGTAACATACACCAGCTCGATGCAACCTGGACACATCATCAGTGATGTTACCTGGGATCACTGAGTGTTTCGGGTCTTTCAAGCTTCAGTACACTCTCCCCAGGCGACCCAGCTGGGGTTGATCAGGCCCCAACTTGTGTCCAGGTAGCTCTACCCCACCCATGGTTCTCCTCTCCTCATCCACAGCCACCTTGAGGCAACTTCTGCTGACTCAGTGACCTCTTTAATAGCCCTTTGCTTACTGGCCCCTACGATGCCCAGGATGTTGTAGGCCCTGCAGAGAGACTGGCCAGCAAACCCTCTGCATCCAACCTCAATGGGCTCACATCGTGCTCGCCACCCATTGTTCTGGCACTCTTCCACTAGCTCAGCATACTTTGCCCTCTTCCTCTCATTGGCCTCCTCGATGCGGTCCTCCCAGGGTACGGTGAGTTCCAAGAGGACGATCTGCCTGGAGGACTCTGAGATGAGTAGCATGTCAGGCCGCAGAGTTGTAGTGGCGGCAGTTCCTGGGAATTTAAGTTGCCTCTCCAGGTCAACTTTCAACTCCCAGTCTTGTGCTGTTGCTAGCAGGCCCGGTGAGGTGGCCCTGGCAGCTACAGGTGGCTTCTCCCCAGCCCGGACGAAAGCAATGGTGTTCTTAACCAGCAGGCGCTTACAGTGGCCAATCCCACAGTTGATGGTATTTGCTATCGTCTTCAGGACTTGGTCGTGACGCCACCGGTAGCGCCCCTCAACCAGTGCCTTCGAACAGCAACTGAGGATGTGCTCCAGGGTTCCTCTCTTCAGGCAGAGGTTGCAGGCTGGTGACTCCACCAATCCCCAGCTGTACAGGTTGGATGGGCTCGGTAGTACATCGTAGACAGCCTGAATCAGGAATCGTATGCGATGGTGTTCCGCTTTCCACAGCGCTGCCCACAAGACCTTTCGGTCCACTGCATGCTCCCATCTTGTCCAGGCTCCCTGCTGCTGCATTCCAACCATCCTGCTGGCCCACTCCTCCTCTACTGCTGCCCGCACCTCCTGCTGCACCAGTGATCTCCTGTCCTTCTCCTGTGCCTTGTTGTAGCGGGATGTTGTGCCACTACCCAAGCCAGCTCTTCCATGAGTCACTGCTCCCACCAGTGCCCTGTGCCGTAGCCGTGTCTCAGCCTCATTCACCGCCTCTGCTGCCCTCCACTTCCGCCCTGTCCTCACCTCAATCCCAGCATGGGAGACCTTCGGGTCCTGTGACTCTCTGTATTGCAGCACCTCCCTGGCACGACCCACCTTGAACTCCTCATTCAGGCTTTTGATAGGGAGCTTCAGCTTGTTATTCTGGCCATACAAGGCAATGCTGCTCAGGCTTCGAGGTAAGCCCAGCCACTTCCGAAGAAACCTGCTGACTCTCCTCTCAAAGCCCTCGATGGTGGAGATTGGGACCTCATAAATCAGGAGGGGCCAGAGAATCCGTGGGAGGATGCCGTGTTGGTAAATCCAAGCCTTGAACTTTCCAGGTAGGCCTGACTTATCCACTGCGGCTAGCCAGCCTTCCAGTTCAAGGTTGGTTGCACGGATGGCTGCTGTGTCTTTCAGGCTACAGTCGAACACCTTCCCCAAGCTCTTCACTGGTTTCTCAGTGATTGATGGTACCTGGGTCGTGCTAAGTGTGAAACGGAACTTGTTGGTAACCTTGCCTTTCTTCAACACCAGCGATCTAGACTTTGTTGGCTTGAAGCACATACGAGCCCAGGTGGTTATCTCTTCCAGGCCTTTCAGGATCCACCTGGCCCCTGGGACATGTGGTGTTGTCACCGTCAGATCGTCCATGAAAGCCCTAATGGGTGGCTGGCGGACACCAGACTTGGTGAGGGGACCTCTACACTGGACCTCTGCAGCCTTCACCAGCATATTCATGGCGAGTGCGAACAATATCACTGATATTGTGCACCCAGTGATAATGCCCTTCTCGAGCCTGTGCCAGTCTGATGTTGTGGACCCTGCAGAGACTCTCAGACTGAAATTGTTGTAGTAGTCCAGAATTAGATCTCTAAACCGGTCTGGGATGTGGTGGCGGCGCAGAGCCTCCTCAACCAGTTTGTGGGGTATGGACCCATAGGCGTTTGTGAGGTCCAACCACAGCACCACCAGGTCCCCCTTGTTCTCCCGGGCTTCCCTGATCAGCTGTGTGACCACGCCTGTGTGCTCAAGACACCCCAGCACCTTCGGGATCCCTCCTTTCTGGACCGAAATGTCAATATACAAGTTCTTTAAGAGGTAGTCGGTCAGCCGCCTAGCAACAATGCTGAAGAATATCTTTCCCTCAACACTGAGTAGTGAGATGTTTCTAAACTGGTCGATTGTCTTTGACTCTTCCTCCTTTGGGATCCACACCCCTTCTGCAAACCGCCACTGCTGAGCAATCTTTCCCCTCCTCCATATGACTTTCAGGATCTTCCAGAGCCTGCGTTGAAGCTTCGGGCAGTTCTTGTAAACCTTATACGGTACCCCACTAGGTCCTGGGGCTGAGCTTGCTCTGGCCTTTTTGATCACCTCCTGGATCTCCTTCCAACTGGGCCCCTTCCCGTCAAAGTCCAGAGTTGGTGCAGGTGGATCAATCAGGTACTGGCAGTGGCCCATATCTTGCTCCCTGGAACTGTCACAGAAGGTGTCTTTGAGGTGGCGGTCAATCTCTGCTTTAGAGCAGGTAAGCTGGCCACTCCGCTTCTTCCCAAGCAGCTGCTTTGTAAACCCAAAAGGATTTGCTGTAAAGGCAGCCCGCTTCCTGGCCCTCTCCTTCCTCCTCTTCCAGTGCCACTCCGCCCTCCTCAGAGTGATAAGCTTCTTGCGGAGGATGGCGCGCAGCTCTACTAGAGGGCCCCGCTCCTCCTCCTCGCCTCCTTGAACCTCCTCCTCAGGCTCTTCAGCTCTTGCCTAAGCTGGTGGATCTTGTTTGCCCTGTTGTTCATGATGTAGGGGAGGTTCACTGCTTTTTTCTCCTCCAGTCCAAATCTCTCAGCTGCTAGGCTGATGATGATGGTGGTCATTGTCTGGAGGCGTTGATCGGCATCACCCTTTACTATTGCTTCTAAGATGGTATTGGCATCTTCATCAAACTGGAGCCACTCCTTCTCCTTGTTAGCTTGGGGCCATTTTACCCGACGGTGTTCTGATGTTCTGCATGGGATCGGAACTTGTGTCACTCGGAGTTTCTGGGCACTGTGGTTTGGCTCCGGGCCTAGCTCCTCCTGCGTCTCACCAGGGGTGTTCCCTGCGCGCTGTGATACAGGTACCGCCCGCATACATCTCATCTTGGCCTGGTGGATTTTCAGGCCATGTGGGTTTTTGCACACTTTGCCGCAAAAGCATTGTGCACTCGGCATCGTGAATCCGTCGCTTTGTGTCGGTATCCTTTGGTCTGTCCGAGTGGGATCCTCATCCTCCCCCTCTCGGGGATCCCTGGGGGTATAACTCCATAGGTCGATCTGTAGCTTTGGAAGTGGGTTCTTCCTCTCAGAAGATGCAGGTCGGGCTGCTAACCCTTCCTGCCCCGTTGCCGTCTCTCCGGGCTGTCCGCTGTCTCTCCAGCTGCCACCTCTCTGTTCTCGGTTGTCAATCAGTCTATTCCTGATCGTCACTGGTTGTCCCAGACTTCAGTTTATTTGTAACATACCCCAGCTCGATGCAACCTGGACACATCATCAGTGATGTTACCTGGGATCACTGAGTGTGTCGGGTCTTTCAAGCTTCATACACTCTCCCCAGGCGACCCAGCTGGGGTTGATCAGGCCCAACTTGTGTCCAGGTAGCTCTACCCCACCCATGGTTCTCCTCTCCTCATCCACAGCCACCTTGAGGCAACTTCTGCTGACTCAGTGACCTCTTTAATAGCCCTTCGCTTACTGGCCCCTACGATGCCCAGGATGTTGTAGGCCCTGCAGAGAGACTGGCCAGCAAACCCTCTGCATCCAACCTCAATGGGCTCACATTGTGCTCGCCACCCATTGTTCCGGCACTCTTCCACTAGCTCAGCATACTTTGCCCTCTTCCTCTCATTGGCCTCCTCGATGCGGTCCTTCCCAGGGTACGGTGAGTTCCAAGAGGACGATCTGCCTGGAGGACTCTGAGATGAGTAGCATGTCAGGCCGCAGAGTTGTAGTGGCGGCAGTTCCTGGGAATTTAAGTTGCCTCTCCAGGTCAACTTTCAACTCCCAGTCTTGTGCTGTTGCTAGCAGGCCCGGTGAGGTGGCCCTGGCAGCTACAGGTGGCTTCTCCCCAGCCCGGACGAAAGCAATGGTGTTCTTAACCAGCAGGCGCTTACAGTGGCCAATCCCACAGTTGATGGTATTTGCTATCGTCTTCAGGACTTGGTCGTGACGCCACCGGTAGCGCCCCTCAACCAGTGCCTTCGAACAGCAACTGAGGATGTGCTCCAGGGTTCCTCTCTTCAGGCAGAGGTTGCAGGCTGGTGACTCCACCAATCCCCAGCTGTACAGGTTGGATGGGCTCGGTAGTACATCGTAGACAGCCTGAATCAGGAATCATATGCGATGGTGTTCCGCTTTCCACAGCGCTGCCCACAAGATCTTTCGGTCCACTGCATGCTCCCATCTTGTCCAGGCTCCCTGCTGCTGCATTCCAACCATCCTGCTGGCCCGCTCCTCCTCTACTGCTGCCCGCACCTCCTGCTGCACCAGTGATCTCCTGTCCTTCTCCTGTGCCTTGTTGTAGCGGGATGTTGTGCCACTACCCAAGCCAGCTCTTCCATGAGTCACTGCTCCCACCAGTGCCCTGTGCCGTAGCCGTGACTCAGCCTCATTCACCGCCTCTGCTGCCCTCCACTTCCGCCCTGTCCTCACCTCAATCCCAGCATGGGAGACCTTCGGGTCCTGTGACTCTCTGTATTGCAGCACCTCCCTGGCACGACCCACCTTGAACTCCTCATTCAGGCTTTTGATAGGGAGCTTCAGCTTGTTGTTCTGGCCATACAAGGCAATGCTGCTCAGGCTTCGAGGTAAGCCCAGCCACTTCCGAAGAAACCTGCTGACTCTCCTCTCAAAGCCCTCGATGGTGGAGATTGGGACCTCATAAATCAGGAGAGGCCAGAGAATCCGTGGGAGGATGCCATGTTGGTAAATCCAAGCCTTGAACTTTCCAGGTAGGCCTGACTTATCCACTGCGGCTAGCCAGCCTTCCAGTTCAAGGTTGGTTGCACGGATGGCTGCTGTGTCTTTCAGGCTACAGTCGAACACCTTCCCCAAGCTCTTCACTGGTTTCTCAGTGATTGATGGTACCTGGGTCGTGCCAAGTGTGAAACGGAACTTGTTGGTAACCTTGCCTTTCTTCAACACCAGCGATCTAGACTTTGTTGGCTTGAAGCACATACGAGCCCAGGTGGTTATCTCTTCCAGGCCTTTCAGGATCCACCTGGCCCCTGGGACATGTGGTGTTGTCACCGTCAGATCGTCCATGAAAGCCCTAATGGGTGGCTGGCGGACACCAGACTTGGTGAGGGGACCTCTACACTGGACCTCTGCAGCCTTCACCAGCATATTCATGGGCGAGTGCGAACAATATCACTGATATTGTGCACCCAGTGATAATGCCCTTCTCGAGCCTGTGCCAGTCTGATGTTGTGGACCCTGCAGAGACTCTCAGACTGAAATTGTTGTAGTAGTCCAGAATTAGATCTCTAAACCGGTCTGGGATGTGGTGGCGGCGCAGAGCCTCCTCAACCAGTTTGTGGGGTATGGACCCATAGGCGTTTGTGAGGTCCAACCACAGCACCACCAGGTCCCCCTTGTTCTCCCGGGCTTCCCTGATCAGCTGTGTGACCACGCCTGTGTGCTCAAGACACCCCGGCACCTTCGGGATCCCTCCTTTCTGGACCGAAATGTCAATATACAAGTTCTTTAAGAGGTAGTCGGTCAGCCGCCTAGCAACAATGCTGAAGAATATCTTTCCCTCAACACTGAGTAGTGAGATGTTTCTAAACTGGTCGATTGTCTTTGACTCTTCCTCCTTTGGGATCCACACCCCTTCTGCAAACCTACATTAAAAACAAACGTGAACATTTATTTTAATTCAAACGTGAACATAGTATGTGTAATTCACAAGGATCCAGTGAGTACCCTTATTTCATAAAACATAAGGGCTTAGTTATTCCAACGGCTGCCCATTGGATGTTAAAATCAGCCATGTGTGACTTCAGGGATAGTGTGATGCTTTATGCAAATGAACTGACGCCAGCTGCAGGGTAATCGCATCTTATTAGAGCAGAGGCGATGATGTTGCCACAAATCCAATTTTTTTTATTTCATTATTATTGTTTCTGTTTCACGGTACTTTGGTCATTTTCAGATCATTTTGAAGAAAGTGCTAATCTAACAGCTATTGTCTGGAAGAATCTGGAAGTCAGGTCACCTTTATTTAAATAGCGCTTTTTTACAATACAGACTGTTTCAAAGCAGCTTTACAGTGATAACAGAAAAATAATGCAACAAAGTTTGTTTCGGCTGTACAGCAGATCTAGAAGAAAATAGAGTCAAAACAAGAAATCAGTGAATGATTATGATACAGGCAGCATTACAGGTCAGGAATTCAGATTGGATTTGAACATTCAGAGTATTTATCCAGTTCCATCTGGTTTTAAGATCAGAGTCCTCCCGCCTGTATGGTGAGTTTGTTGAGGACCAGTGCCACAGGCTGTCTTGTCGGTGAGGCCTTCACTGGGGAGTTTTTACTCTAGATTTAAACTGACAGAGTGTGTCTGCTTCTCAAACAATGCTAGGAAGACTATTCCAAAGTTTAGATGCTAGAAAGGAAAAGGATCTACCGGCTGCAGTTGATTTTACAATTCGAGGTATTATCAACTGGCCAGAATTTTGACATCGCAATAGACATGAAGGACTATAATGCGTTAAGAGCTCGCTAAAGTATTGGGGAGCTTTGTATTGGAGTACTTTGTAAGTAATAAGCAAAACTTTAAAGATGAACTGAACTGAAAAAAAATCAACGTTGAAAACGTGTTGTTTATGACAATTAAAAGTAAATGACACAAACATTTTTTTTATAAAAAAATATTAATATAGCTTTTTTAAGCAATGCAAAATTGCGCTTGTTAGCGCTGGCAATTTCGATGACGTCACTGTGGTAGGGCCTGCGAACTGCATAGACAACATCTGGAGGTCCTATATACACAGACAAAAATGAGCACTTTTTACGGCATGGATTTCGCATTTGAGCCCTTGAGGGGCAGGCGGTAGTGTCTGACTACCACCACATTGAGGACGATCAGTTTCAGGCTCCACTTACAGTACAGGATCGTTTGGGGGAAGTGACTGTGTGCGCGAGCGCTGTGGAGCATGGACATTGCACCGGAGTCGAATCTGTTGCAGAGAGGTCAACCTGGAACATTTATTGATCGGCGAAAATGCATCACCATGCACCGTTCATTTCGGATGCTGTTCGGTGAGAGAAACGTGTTGGGGAGGCTATGCTGTCTCTAATGGATGTCCGAGCTGAGACGCGAGCTCCCCATCAGTAGCAGGGTATTTTACGAATAGGTGGCTGGGCTAACTTGTTACACTTTTCTCAGACTGTTTAGATTAACAGCGTACTGGCAGTTCACTCTATGGGCGAGTGTGCATTTAGAAAGGAGAATCCCATCCTTTACCGTGAACTAGTAATCTTTTTACCTCAGCCGAATATTAAGGATTCGAGTAACGTTAACGCTGATGTGTTGAACTTGTAACTTGTGTAAATAAAACATTTGATGCAGACATTGTCAGACGTTTCATGTACTCATCGACGAAAGTACATATCTCTAGATAGTGTGTCGCTAAAAATTCTGTTTCTTTAGCCATGTCAGCTAGCCTCAGCCTGTTTACAAGCTACGGCTGTTCTGCTGGTGCGGGTAGGCAACGGAGTGGCTTATCATGCCAGTGACATAGTCGAATGTTGAAATCCAACATGGCGCGCCCGTGTAACAAAAACAACACTTTCAATGTACCATTTTATCCCTTTTAACAAATTCTGCCATTTAAAAAATTGTACCAGTAATAATAAATAAAATACATCTGTTATGTCACCTTTTCTCAAATTTCAGTTTAGTTCATCTTTAATATTTTAACAAGGGAGCCAATGCAGTATTAACAGAACTGGGCTAATATGGTCATACTTGTCACAGTGTCTGGTTCTGTTCCCTTGTTTGTCTTATACTTCCTGGTTCTAGAAAAACTTTAGCTGCTGCGTTTTGGACCGGCTGGAGTTTGTTTATTAAGCGTGCAGGGCAACCACCCAGTAGAGCATTACAATAATCTAGCCTTGAGGTCATGAATGCATGAACTGTCCATTCCACATTTTTCATTGAGAGCCTGTGTCGTAATTTATAGACGGAAGAATGCGGTTTTACAGAGGCTAGAAATGTGGCTTTCAAATGAAAGATTGGTAGCAAAGAGCAAAACCCAGATTTCTAACTGACGACAAAGACTTGACAGAGCAGCCATCAAGTGTTAGACAGTATTCTAGGTTACTATGTGCAGAGGTATTTTGTCCAATAATTAGAAACTCTGTTATTTTTTATTTTATTTATTTTTTTTTTAAATTAAGTTGTAGGATATTCTAGTCAGAATGTGAGTCTGATACTGCTCCATAGGGCTTTGATTACGAGGCGTGCCTGAGCGAACCAGGAAAAAAAAACCTGCAGTCAATTGGATAGACCTACAACCAATCAGAGCAACACAGTAAGTGTTTTTTTTTCTCTTTTTTTTATGAGCTACGCAAAGTTGTCAACAGAAATCAACTACTTTTCTTCTACTTTCTTCTTTTACTTGGTCCTCCATAGGTGCGACCAAAGGAGAAACCACAATGACCACAGGGCTTTCATTGTGTCCCATCTTCATAGTGACCATCGGAGCCAGCTGAGAAACTTTTGCCGACTCCTGTAGGATGGATGGCAAACGCATCTTTCCGATCGACAAATGCCTTGATTGCAGTTCTCTGTTCGTCTTTTTAAATGAATGCGCTGTCGATTTCTTTTACAACAGGCGCGATAGGCGGAATCTATGCATCTCAATCCTCCAGCTGCAGTCATCTTTGAGGGAAACCAGTTCAACCCAAGCGCTCTTTGATAATGTGATGATTACGTAACTGCAGATCATCTGTCCATCATCGCATAAAGCCCGCCCTGGCAATTCCATTGGCTCGACTAATTCTGAACCGATCATAATTACTCCTCAATGGATTCGAGTCCAGACCGAACTTCCTGACCAAAAAATTGTGTGGGTGGGGCTCTGGGCTGGCATCCAGGCTAAGTATCATCAGCATAACAGTGAAAACCATGCTTGCTAATGGTATCTCCCAAGGGTTGCATGTACAGGGTGAAAAGCGGTCTAGTACTCGAGCCTTGCTGTACTCCATACTCAAAGTTGACATAACATCTCTTCATTTACTGATATAAACTGATAAAGGTCAGATAAGTATAATTAAAACCACGCTAATGCTAATTCCACTAATGCCAACATAATTTTCAAATCTATTTAAAAGAATGTTGTGGTAGATGGTGTAAAATCCAGTAACACTAACAGAGAGATACCTCCACGATCGGATGATAAAGGCAAATCATTTGCGACTCTAATGAGAGCTGTCTCAATAGTATATGATACGGTTTATATCCTAACTGGAAATCCTTGCAGATACCATTTCTTTATAAAAAGAAACATAGTTGTGAGGATACTGCCTTTTCTAGTATTTTTGACAGAAAGGGTAGATTGGAGATCAGCCAGTAATTGTCTTATTCTCTAGGATCAAGATGCGTTTTTTTAATTAGAGGTTGGTTTAATAATAGTGTTGCCATAGTGAGGTCCATACAAAAAAAAACTGTCTGTGATTTGTCTGTGCTTTTTAAAAAAGAAAAAAATTATTTAATAATTTTTGCCTCATATGAGTGTCACTTATTTGGTCAAGGAACACACACACACACATTTGGATGGATTTTCATTACAGCCAATTGCCTGTCAAATGCTAAATGCACAATTACACTGTTGTGGCTCCCATAGAGGTGGTCAGCGGGCCCCTTTCATTCACACACCCTCCCAGCGGCCCCTCAGTTCAATGTTAACGTCCAACGGGTTCCACTCTCCAGCTTTTCACACCCTCGCCTCCTCTTGTGCTGTCCAGCTGGCTGTAACCCCTCACCTTTCGACCCTCACTCCTGACCCCTGGACTCGTTCCCACGCCACACCTTTTTGTACAGACTTCGCTATGGCAACTCTGAGGCCATTGGTGTCACGATAACAGATGGATAGTCGTGGAAAAAACTTTATTCGGCAGAGTGTTGGACAATCTGCCTGAAACGCTCCTCAATAAACATCACATACTATTTCAGCACCTCTAATAAATCTGATGAAGTCTGACAAACACAATGTCGGTAATTATGAGTAAGTAATAAAAAAACATTCACTTCTTTGTCAAACTTATGTTTATAAGTTGGAAACTCAAAAACACAAACTTGCTTATGTGTTGACATTCTAGCATTTTTCTGAAGATGTAAACAATACCACAGTAAATAGCAATTCTGCCTGTAATCAGAGACAATATATTGAAATGACGTAAGACAACCAATCGGATCTTCATTGAAGCTGTTTGAGTATTGAACACTCTCACTTAGAACAAATCTAACCATTACCTAAATCCCTTATTTACTCTATAGGGCTCAGACATGTTCTCAAGAATCAGACCTGTCAGACTTTACACCTGTAGAAATTGTTATATTTTCATTAATACTTTTTAAGAATTGTTCACTCTTACTTAACATACCAAGGCGACATTTCTCAAAAGTGTCGGAAGCAGTTTACATTTCAGGAACTGTATCTTCTAGTTTAAATGTGCAACTTCTTGAGTTTGCTTAATAAACTTATTACTTTTATGTAGTAATTGTCCTATGAAAGCATTAAAGCACTTGAGGCTATTCTAAATTGAGTATGTGGTGTGATATTGTGTAGTAAACTCAACATCCTTTACTGTGGCAATAACAAACCTCAGTACTCAAGTATGAGAGACTTGCCTTCAAATGTGTGTGTAACTAAAGCAGAGTGTGTATTCAACCAGTTATCATGTCGACTCAGTTTAACGAACTTGCTCAAAAAAATCTCTTCAACCTGTTGCTCTGATGTGGCAGTAAGTAACCAGAAATTAAAAACTTGTTGTAGAAGTGGAAGTGTCAAGTGCGCTTGTAGAAGTGGTCTTTGGATTGCGTTGCAGTGGGCTTGAGTAGCTAAAAGTGCTTGAGCTAACATACTTGCATAGATTCAGTCTAGCGGCACTGTTCACAGCCGTGTTCACATTCCCAAATACAGAGAGTAATGCAAGTCTAACATGACATTTTTCCTTAGTGTAAATGCTTCCTTGGTGTATGGCCCTTGAGGAGGTGTTGTAGAAAACTTGTGCTGTCCAAACACACACTTCCACCCTTTACAGAGGAATTAGTTGCTCGTTGACCCTTTTATCTGAGTAAACAAGGCAACAAACGAGATGATGCAAGAACTTGATCTCTTAAACTGCTTCAAACCCTAACTGTTGAGCTGAAATTACACAGACTTGTTCAGTCCTAGATTTCCAACTCCCCGACTTGCATCTGTATCTCCATCTCTCCCTCGCACTGCCTCCTCCCTCTCTTTTTCTCTCTAGCCTGGTTCATTGTGCCCATGGAGATTTTCTCCATTGAGCTTGAGTCTCTTAGGAAACCCCAGTCCTGCATAAAATGAAGGGGACAGGAGAAAATGAGGTTAGGAGAGAGGGGGGTGGTGGAGGGGAAAATCCAGAGAAGGGACACAAAATGTGTGGGACTGTGTTAGGATTGAACAGAAGATGTTGAGGAGGTTCAGACGAGCGGATCAGAAGAGAGACTATTACGCAGAGGAGGACGTAAGAACATCTGTCACTCTGGCCCAGGGATCTTATAACTCTTTAAACTTACTTGCTTTTTTTTACACAGGCCTTCCCCTAAGGAATATTTTATTGCTCAGGGGTTACTCTTTTATAGTGCAGAAGACTGAGAATTCTGTTTCGTTTAAGAATCAAGATGTTTCTCTTAAAATTATTCAGGAGAAAAAACAAAACATATGGGTCAGCTGTGGATAGACAGTGTGAGTATTAAGCTAAAACATTTGGATCAGTTCATTCTGTGAAAACTGAATGAGAAATGTTTCTGTTTATATTGAGATGATTGCAGATTTTGGGCAGAGTGCACAACACTGTTGAGCTCTCTACTGAAGCTCAAGAGAAGAAGCGTGTGAGGTCACTGGTATTTTTTTTAATCAGGGGAAACATCTGAGAAGACTCTTCATTTCATTGCAACCATGTCTAGGGGAAGATACTGAAAATATCTCATTTGGATTTTCTTTCGCTGTATGTGTTGAGCCTTCTGTGTTTTGAGATCTCAGTTTTGATGGTTAAACCCATGTAAAGTCAAATTAGTGAGAATTGTGTTCCAAATGAGATACTCTTTGAGTTTATTATTAGCAGGTGGAATCTAGATGGAATCTGCAGACTGTTTTTGCATTTTCTGCACAGATTTTTGGGGAAATTCTCAGAATGGAGGAATATAATATATTCCTCAGAATATGCAAGAAACAGGCAATGTGTGGGCAAGTGTATCCTGAGTTGTGCAGGCACATGTGGGCCTGGTTTTTAGATAAATCAAAAGAAACCTTCCATCTAGTGATTCCACAAATCACAAGTAGGCCTAAATGCTTTAGATTTTGGAGAATCTAAGCTTGATGGATGGATTAATGCAACAAAATGTATCAACTATATGAATGTCATCTCTGTCATTTTATGCAGATGAAGTCTCTCTAACTCTTTCCCTGCTATTGTTGAGTTATCTCATCATTCATGATACAACGCTTACCTGCTAAAGACAAGTTTTTTATGGCTTTTATGCTATACGCATCTCCTGAACGAGTACAGTATCTCCAGATCAAAATACAGGCAAAGAAGAAGCAGAAATGAGCAATCTCAATAAACAGCATACCAATCAAAATGGCCTAATGTTACTGAATGTAATGTCGACGCAGGAAATGCTATAGGACTCTGTAGCTTTGGGGATGTTGATGGACTCGATGGACTAGTCTTGATTTTGATTTTGAGTCTGTGATTTTCTCAAAATATTGCTTAAAAAAAAAGAATGTACAAGGCTAGAATATAACAGAGGGTCCATTCTTTTTATATATATAGCCTATTCTATGTTCAGATATTCATACAGAAAAATATTTGGGGGTCCATGAAACTTTTGTGAAAATTAACAAAAACGCTGGTGGTGGCTGGCAACAACAACAACAAAAACGCTGGTGGGGAAAGAGTTAAGTTCACAATTCAGTTAAACCCACCAAAGTCAGAGAAGAGGGAAAAATCAAACAATTTGGGATGATTTTGAAGCATCATTTAGTCAAATTCCTTGGAGACTGACACATATTTACAGCCTGTCAAAGTGAGAGAAACTGAATGGTTTGATTTATCTCAGATCTTTTGTGCGGGTGTTTGAGTTATGGGTAAAGACCCTGCAGTTGGGCGGCACTATTATCTGAAGCTGTGTGCTTTGATCACTTAGGCCATGAGGATCCTATTGTGACTGCACAGCTGCTGCACAGTGCTGACCCTCTCACCGCTGACTATTGTGTCCGGCCAATCACTTATTAAGACCCTAACACAGCAGGGAGAGACCACCGCTTCTCTTCTCTTCTCTTCTCTTCTCTTCTCTTCTCTTCTCTTCTCTTCTCTTCTCTTCTCTTCTCTTCTCTTCTCTTCTCTTCTCTGTTGATCTGTCTAGGTTTTATTGACTGTTAGGTGCTGATTGTCCAAACGCAATTCTTGTGCTTGTGTGAAGCAGGAGTTGTGGATGGACATCATGCTCCTGGCTGTCCATCACATCTCCAGAATGAGCCAAGCATGGGTTTTCAAATGTTTTATAAAGGATGCATAGTCTTTCAAAGCTTCAATGGACAGTCTTGAAAATAAGACATTCAGCCAATTCTTCTGATTCGGTTCAGTTTACCATATTCAGATGACAACTTCGATTGGGAGGGTGGGGGTGAATAGTTGTTCCTCAACCTCTTGTGATGTGCATCCTCTAGAGATAAAAATCAAAAAGTCTCATTTTCATTCACTCCCAGATTTTATTTAAAGAAGTGTTTGTGTGTGTGTGTGTGTGTGTGTGTGTGTGTGTGTGTGTGTGTGTGTGTGTGTGTGTGTGTGTGTGTGTGTGTGTGTGTGTGTGTGCACGCGTGTGTGTGACTTGCATGCCATGTGACCATTAACTGAGATCAGAGAACATGAACATGTAAATATGTTCAAATTTCAACTTTAAGTAAATATTTTAAAGGGTTAGTACACCCAAAAAATATCCTATAATTTACTCAACCTCAAATCCTGTATATTTTTTCAGCCAAACACAATCAGAATTATATTAAAAAATATTCTGGCTCTTCCAAGCACGGTTCAGATGTTACTCTTCCACTAGAAATAGACTCGCTTAAGGCCATTACCGGAACCCAGTGATTATAGTTTATAATGTTGTAAATATGTATAATTTTCTTACAAAAACGCATCCCTTCACTTCAGAAGGCCTTTATTAACCCCCTGATGCCATATGGATTTTTATTTATTTATTTATTTATTTGTATGGATGGATGGATGTGCTTTTTTGGGCTTCACAATTTACTCTAATTATAAAGCGTGTAACAGACAGGATATGTTTTAATAAAGCTTTGATAGTGTTTGACTGAAATAAGAAATCTATATACACCTAGGATGGCTTGAGAGTGAGTAAACTTTGGGACAATTTTCCTTTTTTTTGCTAACCCTTTAAGTCAAAGGGCTTTGGCCAACAAAAAAAAAAGTTTCAGAAGAGAGTCACTTCAAGAGACCTCAACAATGCCTCAAACTGTGCTCAGATTTGCCAAGAAACCAAAGTCAATATGAACTGATCCACATTCATTTAGTGCAGGGTTACCCCTCTGCACTTTCGACTCCTTAATGAAACACAATTACACTCATCAGCTCGTTCAGTAAAGACTCCAAGACCTCATTTTTGTGTTAGATAAGAGAGACATCAAAAAATTCATTGTTGGGGTATTCCATGGACAAGGATTGAGAACCTTTGATTTGGCACCAAAACTAAACCATAAAAAAATAATATAATAATAATAATAAAAATAAAAATGTAAATAACACATTTGAGATTATTGTAGAAACAAGATTGTTTCTATTGTTTTACAAGAAAATACTATAATTAATTTTTCTTAGTGTTACTTTCTGTTTCTTTGTAATTGCTAGTGAAATGTACAAGCAATTTATGAGTGAAAATAATTTCTACACCATTTCCCCCCAGTGTATTTATATTTCAGTTATTGCCTTGTTTTTTTTGTCTTGTGATTATAATTGTCTTAATCAGTAGCCTATAGGTAAAACCTCTGAGACAAAGTTGATGATTAAATGATGATTAAATGAACCATAACTCTCATTAAGTCATTAAGTCACCTAAACGATAAAAGAGCAAACTCTTTGGGTATTTAATTTTCCTTTGAATGTGTATTTGAAATTAGAGGGAGACAAAAAAGAAATAAACTGAAATTTACTGAAATTAGATATTTAAAGATGAAGTGTAAAGGATGTAGTTATAAAGGAGTTGCACTGTAAGAGCTAAAACTGAGTTGTTACACAGAAAAACAGATGAGGCAAAGCAGTAAACAAGGTGAAAATCTAAAAATAAATAAATGAAAAACTCTTTAAACATTCAAACATAATAAGTAACTTTACAACCATAGGTCAATTTATTCTACTTACCTTTACCAAAACCCTAACCTTATGAGTGCCTACTAATACTGTAATGAGAGAAAGTAGTTGCAAAATTAATTTTGATTGGTAGAATGTCTAAAGAGGACTATCAAAATAAAGTGTAACCAAACGCTCAAATCAGAGGTATATTGTGCAGATGGAAATGAAAGAAAGGCAACATAGTGAACAGCAAAAAGAAAGAGGGAGAGAGATCAAGAGGGACGGACATTAATATGCTAATGGTCTGAGTGAATGCACAGCTTTACTGACCAGACTAATCACTGCAGGACACACACTGAGGTTAATCCCACCCAAACACACACACACACACACACACACACACACACACACACACACACACACACACACACACACACACACACACACACACACACACACACACACACACACACACACACACTAATCCTCACTCACACAGAGAGCCATGCATGTGTGCACACATCATGCACACTCGCACATTTGCATGGACACAGCACACAAGCTTGGTCACACACACTCCTCACCTTAATCTGCTTTTCTCGTTTGTCACACTCATGGTGGACTTAAAATATCTCTATGAAGTATATTTTATAAATAATTATAATATATCATGTTACTTTATTTTTATTTTATAAAGGCTGAGAGTTTCTAATTGCATTGTCATGCACATGATGTACATTTTACAGTGTATTTTTACATCAATAAACTGTTGTTCTTGAATCTTGTCTGACTTGTAGCCTATTAATGAACCTTCAACATACCGTTTTGTGAAAAAAGATGCAAGTAAACTAAAGTGTATCATTGCACATTGATTTGTTGGATTATTAGTGAAAAAATAAAGCAGCAACCAACAAACTCAATTTACAATCAATCCACTGCAAATAGACGTTCAGAAGGTCTTCCAGGTTTGTGGAATTGCACACAGACCACCCAGTCATGTGCCTATCGCCATTTAATAATTGGATTTATAGAAATCATTTCACTTTTAAGAAGCGTTTTCTCAACATTGCAATATCGTATATCTAATCAGCGCCTGACAAACAATGATTTTAATTATCACTCAGTAAGTCATTTGTATCACTGTTTTTGGAAAGCTTTTGTCTTTCAAACACATTAAAACTGTTATTAACCCCATGGATTTGCTTTTTAGAGCTTTGAAATCTATGGTACCATTATAAAGCTCGAAAGAGCCAGGATATTTTTAATATAACTCTGATTGTGTTTGGTTGAAAAAGGAAAGTCATATACACCTAGGATGGCTTGAAGGTGAGTAAATTATGGCATAATAACCCTATAAAAGTGCAATGTGGGTGCTCGGTTTTTACTGTCATTTACTGTAATTTACATTAAAATTGTTCTTTATGAATGTGAAAAGAATACATTTATAATAAATATAATAAACCTGATTTTTCTATTATCCATATATCACATTCACAAATGTAAATATTCTGATAAGATTTAAATTAGAGATTAAAATGTATTTTGAATCTAAAAATTCTCTAAACAACTTGCTATGAGAACAGTCACATGTTTAAGGACTTGGCTCTTGACTGAAAGACTGAAGGACCCTGGAATGTATTGTTATAGTATGACAATGATGACAATTGTTGTTACTGATCTTTCAAGCATTTAATAATTTAAATAAAAAGTAAGAAGTAAAGTAAAAAAAAAAAAAAAAAAGAACAAGAACAAAAGAAGAAAGAAAGAAACACGCGCGCGCAGTACTGTACTTCACCGCTAGAGGGAATCTGGCAGGAAGTGATAGGTGACTCCGAAGATAAAAACATCCGGTATTAGGATGTTATAATTTTAGGAGGTTTTATCGCGTGTGCTGATTTTGCTGAAAAAGTTCAGCAGCAGATGACACTCTGACCATACACAGACATTTGAGGGTTAGTGCCAATTTTCGTTAGATCTTCATCATCTCTTACTGTAGATTAAACTAACATAAAAGTACCGAAAAGTAATATACTAGTATTAACGTTACCATGTTTCTAAGACATGGTACCATAGTTTTTGTACATTGGGTTATCGTGTAAATATCAATATTGGTATCATTCAGAAACGTGGTAAATCTACCTAATAATAGTCCCTTTGTTTTTGTTATACATTTTAAAATAAATCAGAAAATAACACAATATTTTTTTTTTGTCAGAGAAAATTATTTCGTATTAAAGATTGCTTCATCGAATCAGTCCAGGAAGTTTGTCTTATGTGTTCATGTTTTGTTTCAAACGGGTTATATTTCATTTAGTTAATATTGAATGTTCTAAAATAACCATTTGAATGACGGTTCAATGTTCTTAAACTGGCAGTAATAGCCTATGCAGTTTGCATGGGTTGTGCGTGTAAAGTGTGTTCTTTTTCAGTTGTCAGTGAAGTCATGATGGCGAATCCAGTGAGTGTTCAGACTCTGAGTAAGACATGGGAACTGAGTATATATGAACTACACCGAACGCCGCAGGTACACACATATAATTACTCACACAATTGTAATTTTATAATAGGAAAGATCCACCCAACGTTTTTTGGAGCTACATAGGCAAGTGACGTTATGCAATGCTAATCAAAGAAAAAAAGGGAAATTAAAAATGGTCAGACAACCTTAATTGGACCATTTGAGATTAACCCTTATGAATGTTGTTTAAAGCCCTATTCACAGTCGTTGCATGTCGCTAGTTGTTGTGCTGTCACTAGACATTCCTAGATCTACCTGCAATTTGCAATCTTAGCCATATTATTCGATGCATCATTTGTCAATGATGCTTCAAATTTGTTTAGAGATGTGAAATTTACTTTTTAATTTCTCTGACTTGACTGCTGTCTCCATTTCCATAAAGTTAAAAGTGCCATCAGTTTCTGTGTAAATAATAGCAGTAGCAAACGAAACAATGGTGATAAATAAATCAATTTCCCAATCATTCACACATTGGCCCTTTCATCCTGCTGCCTCTATCTATTTCTGAAACAAAGGTATGCATCAGAATTTGATGCATTGCACACTTTTCATTTTCAGTTTTTATTGTTTATAGAAAAGTCGTATTTAAATATATTTATGTAGTAAGTTCAACCCATGTATGGATTGTTTCAGGAGGCTATCATGGACAGCACAGAGATTGCTGTGTCTGCCCAGAAGCCTCCACAGTGAGCTTATGTGTCCCATCTGTCTGGACATGCTGAAAAACACCATGACGACCAAAGAGTGTCTGCATCGTTTCTGCTTCGAGTGCATCGTCACCGCACTCCGATCAGGGTAAGACCACATTTTCTGATCGAACGCTTTTTCTTTTACATTTAAGAATGTTTTTTTGGTGCTTTCAATTAATCAGATATCTCTTGCTCAGTTCTGCTCTTTAATTATTTTCCGCTGCAGAAATAAAGAATGTCCGACCTGCAGGAAGAAGCTTGTGTCCAAGCGTTCTCTACGTGCTGACCCAAATTTTGATGCCCTGATCTCTAAGATGTACCCTAGCCGTGACGAGTATGAGGCCCATCAGGACAAAGTTCTGGAGCAGCTCAGTCGACTGCACAACAATGATGCACTTAACAGCAGCATCGAGCAGGGACTGCGCATGCAGGCCAGACACAGGTCACAGCACAGCTAGGAGTGCATATGCATGTCAACAAAGAAACAGTGCCTCAAAAATGACAATTCTCTCATTATTTATTTACCTTCATGTTGAACACTAAATAAAAATTGAGGAATTTTCATGCAGCACTTTCTATATAGTGAAAGAAATATGTGCACTGCTGCAACAGGTTTAATGTTGATGGTAAAATCAAACTTAATTGCTTCTGGCATCTAAAGACTTGGCATACAGTGCACAAGTTTTGTATACTACTAATGGTACTTTTGGTTTGTATCTCCCCATCTATAGTATATAAGATAATAAGATAAGATATACTTTATTGTCCCCGAAGGGAAATTTGTTTTGGACTGTCCCTTCTGCAGTTTTTACAAAGACAACACAAAGTACAAAATACAAAGAACAGACGTCTCTCAACACATCTTCTCACAAACATGTTCTCATATACATTAGATGGGTACATTTATAGTAGGCACATTAACACTATATATAGTATGTATATAGACTGTTTATCCTTAAGTATTCTTATCATTTTATTTAACTTGACCTTTGATGCATTTATGTTTGCTAAGGTTTTTCATGACTATTTTCCTTAGTTAAATAGGAAGACTGTACTTTTAAGATATTTTATTTTTATATCTGAAATGAGTAACAAAGTTTGGATGTTGGTTAAACGGTGCATTTCCTTCGTTTTTTAGAGCTCAGCGTGTCCGCAAGCTGCATCCAGAGTGTGAAAACACTACCTTTAGCGGTGGTGAAGACAACGGTGATACTCGTTCACATGTCTCGCATGACTCCGCGCCTTCACACCATACCTCTGCCCCTGCAAGCTACGCTCCAGAGGCTGGACCGAGTTGCAGTAAAAAGCAGCAGATTTCTGATGATTCTGGACCTGAGGCTTTTGGAGGGAGTCGTACACCTCCTGGACAACTGCCAGGCCATGGGCTGAGCTCAGAAATTGAACTTATATTTTGCCCACATCCCCTGCTGGTCAACAACCAACAGTACTGCCAGACAAGGTATAAGGAAAATGAGTGACTGAGGGTATATCGGCAATCTTTTTAGTGAGAGGACTATTTTACATAAGTTGTAACAGCATAGTAATGTAGAAATATTACATTTGCCATAATTTATATATTTTACCTACGTCACCTACTCAGACTTCCACTTTAAGGCCAGGAAGAGATCTTTCTCCCGGGACATGTTAGTAAATGTTTTAAGCTTTGCGTCCGGGGTACTAATCACCCTGTCTGGATTTTTTTTGAGAAATTTATTTATTTATTTATTCAACTGGCTGGATGTTAATTAGTACACTTATTACATGGCTACTTGCCATTTAAGTTGGTAAAATATTGATTTGAGTTAAAATATTTGATTTTATATTTTATTTGCACATTAAGCTCAAAGTTTCTGCATAGGAAAACTGTTCATAGTCCAGTCACCTTCACTTATATAATGATTTATACAAGACAGATTGTTTCAAAGCAACTTTACAGTGATAATAGGAATAATTTTAGCTGTACAGCAGCTCTAGAAGAAAGTCATTGTCTAGCTTAACTTCACCGATTAGCATTAAAGGGTTAGTTCACCCAAAAATGAAAATTCTGTCAGTATTTGCTCACCCTCATGTTGTTCCAATCCCGTAAAACCGTTGTTAATTTTTGGAACACAAATTAAGATATTTTTTTATTAAATCTGAGAGCTAGATCACTGCTTCATACTAGTCCATAGGCTTCATGAGGAATTGAATCTTGCTGGCCTTGAAACGTTATTAAAGACATTGTTAAAATAGTCCACGTGACTACAGTGGCTCAATCTTAAGTTTTTAAACGACGAGAATTTGTGCGCAAAAAACAACAAAATAACGACTTTATTTCAACTATTCATATACTTCTCTCTCTGCCTCGAGTCAGGTTACTAGTTTAACAGTGTATGATCTGTTGTTGTACGTCACACGCATCACACACGTGACCAGCGTCAGCCAATAGTGAGCCTACGTGTGACGTAGCTCTACGCTATCAAACTACGTTAACTGACTAGAGGCCCATAGAGAAGGAAGTGAATGAAATAAAGAAATAAAGTTGAAATAAAGTCGTTATTTTTGTTTGTTTTCGCGCACTAAAAGTATTCTCGTCGCTTGATAAAGTTAAGATTGAGCCACTGAAGTCACTTGGAGTATTTTAACGATGTCTTTAATAACTTTCTGAGGCCGGCAAGTTTCAATTCCTCAAGAAGCCTATGGACTAGTATGGAGGAGTGAGACAGCTCTCAGATTTCATCAAAAATATCTTCATTTTGTGTTCCGAAGATGAACGAAGGTCTTACGGGGTTGGAACAACATGAGGGTGAGTAAATACTGACAGAATTTTCATTTTTGGGTGAACTAACCCTTTAAGCTTTGTATCAGTAGAAACCCGGTAGTATTTTTGAATGACCGTGATTCCCTCCCTCATGTCCTCCTGAGACATTTCTGTATTTTTTGTATGGAAATGCACACGCATGTTTTCAACCCCGCCTATCGGGGGTGGGATCTCACTCACAGAATGTACAAATTGTTTAGTACCAGATGGCCAGATGGCTTATCAGTTTCAAGTCAACTTAGCCTAGTTGTATAATTTCTTCCGATACTGCCCTCTGTAACCGGTAGGCGAGGCTTGGGCTTTCATCCATCATCCAACAATTTTTGAAAGCAATTTTGAAAGCTTTCAAGTTTTGAAAGCAAATACCGTTATCATCTCCGTGCAAACTTCAAAAACGTGTATCTGTGAAAACGGTGATGGCATGCACATGCTTATTACGTGTTTAGTCTACAGGCATGCAAGTTTGAATGCGTATGTGCGTGGGCACATAATCTTTTTTTACATGGTGAGATTGCCAATTACTTGTCTGGCATGCATAATACAGTGTTTTTAAGTCGTTACACGTGTGAACAGGAACAATTTTCATAATCTTTTCATCTTATAAAAAAAAGGAAAATTAGGAAAAAAAATTGTTGTGTCGATGAGGCTTTCGCAGGGATCGCCTGAGTTAACACGATCTCTGCTGACACTTCAGGGCTGCGTTGTGGCCGTGTCTAGGCACAGGTCCTCCATCTGATCTGGTTACGGGCCGGAACTGGCTGAGATACGGTAAAGCACTCGGGATAAACAGAGAGACTAATATTAGTGTAGATGCCATTCTTCTTATGATGTAACGAGTACATCAGGTGTTATGGGATGTGTGCTTCTACACTAATATGCTTCATATTAGTGTTAGCGTGCTATTTCATCAGATACCAAGACGAAGGAAGCACTATTCAAGTACGGGAAGGCTGGCATCGCATTATCTCGTTCTCTACTGGAAACAAAGGTTACATATGTAACCGAGACGTTCCCTTTCATAGGTCTTTCAACATCAATGGGAATGATTTATACCAAGAGGCAAACAGCCTCCATTTACACTGCGTGCAGAATTATTAGGCACGTTGATTTTCTGATCTTTTTTTTTTTTTTTTTTCAGGTACATTTTGCCAATTCCAAACCACATTAATCTGAATAGGTTAACTATTCATTTTTGTATTTAATAATTTATAAGTGATCTATAATTGTTCATGAAGGCTGTAAATGAAAAACATCTTATATTCAGGTGTGAAGAATTATTAGGCATGTTTTCTAGCAAGAAAGCGGGAATGGAGATTGCATTTAATATTTTTTTTTACTTTTAGTCCGAGTTAGATCTCTTTTTTGGATTTTTTTCTGTAAAGGAAAATGTGCATAACAATTATGCACACCTGAATGAACAATTATATATCACTTAAATGATTAAATACAAAATGAATAGTAGTTATTAAGATTAAGGTGGTTTGGAATTGGTAAAATGTGCCTGGAAAAAAAATACCATCATAAAAACAGCATATCTAACAATTCTGCACGCTGTGTATAAGCATACAGATGCCTCGTAGAGGTTGCCCTGGAATTAAGGATAGTATCTGTAATCTCAGCTGAGAGTCCAGCATATAAGCGCACCCCCACTCAGGGGCCAAACCCACAGCTTCCATATATCCGGACTGGGATGCCAAATTAAGTCAACAGGTCTGATCTGAGGGGAATCTCCCATGGAGGGCCGAACTAACAGACTGATCAGGTCTGAAAACCATATCGGAGTGGGCCAAAATAGGGCCACCAGCAACAATTGTCTCACTTTGGCTTCTTTTACTCTGAGGAGGACCGCTAAGAGTAATCGAAACGGTGGTAAGGCATAAAGACTGGCCCTGGGCCACTCCTGAGCCAGAGCATCCAGTCCCAGAGGCGACGGAGGAGACGGGGAGAACCAGAGTTGGCAGTGCATAGTCATGTTCGACGCAAACAAATCGACCTCTGCTCGGCCAAACAGTTGCCATATGAGGCTCACCACTTGAAGGTGCAACCTCCATTCCGCCGGTTCCAAGCCCTGCCTTCAAAGCAGGTCTGCTCCCAGGTTCAGATGGCCTGGAATGTGAACCGCCCTGACTGTCAGAAACTTGGTCTGCGCTCAAGGGAGGACACGCTTCCGTGACACTTGGGCTTTTCCTGGAGCTCTGAAGGCATGAGTGTGCAAAGTGTCTGGAGTGCTGCTCGTCGAGGGAGCTCTGTCTGAAACTGACCGAGACACAATTTGCGGCGAAACGTTTAAGGTTGTAGCACTATCGTACCCAGGTCTATCCTTCTGCGTTGTGAACGAAACACTGGATGTGTCCTAGGGCCTAGGGAAGACGAGCGTGAACGGACTATAGGTGGTTGTTATAGGTGGTTGTTGCTCGCTCTCCCTAGGCCTATGTAGAATAATCTGGTTACTAGTTTAACAGCGTATGATCTGTTGTTGTACGTCACACGCATCACACACGTGACCAGCGTCGGCCAATAGTGAGCCTACGTGTGACGTAGCTCTACGCTATCACACTACGTTAACTGACTAGAGGCCCATAGAGAAGGATGTGAATAGTTGAAATAAAGTCATTATTTGTGTTAGTTTTTGCGCACTAAAAGTATTCTCGTCGCTTGATAAAGTTAAGATTGAGCCACTAAAGTCACTTGGAGTATTTTAACGATGTCTTTAATAACTTTTCGAGGCCGGCGAGTTTCAATTTCTCAAGAAGCCTATGGACTAGTATGGAGGAGTGAGACAGCTCTCAGATTTCATCAAAAATATCTTAATTTTGTGTTCCGAAGATGAACGAAGGTCTTACGGGGTTGGAACAACATGAGGGTGAGTGGTACGGGTACGTGCCTTGAAAGCATGTCTGCTCCCAGTTTCAGATGGCCTGGAATGTGAACCGCCCTGACTGTCAGAAAACTGGAGTGCTGCTCGTCGAGGGAGCTCTGTCTGAAACCGACCGAGACACAATTTGCCGCGAAATGTTTAAGGTTGTAGCACTATCGTACCCTGGTCCCTGCGTCGTGAACAAAACACTGAATGCGTCCTAGGGCCTAGGGAAGACGAGCTTGAACAGACTGTAGGTGGTTGTTGCTCGCTCTCCCTAGGCCTACGTAGAATAATCTGGTGGAAAACAGCAGATTGCTGGTTTGTTCCTCGCAAATCATCACAAAGGAAAATGATGGGGTCCAAGAAAGAGAATATTCCGTCTGCTTGCTCTCTATGTGCTCGGGCTCATAATTGCCAAGCATCCATCTTGTGCGGTGCCTTGGCAACCGCAGAAATAGAGAGGCGGGGGTTAGATGCAAAGCCTTCTTTCCTCTGAAAGTTTTGTGCTCTAGCCTCACCTGCTACCACAGGTTACCACAGTGACGACAGACAGGTCAGACAGGTCATTAAGCGCCGCCTGGGCGTGTTTAAGATCCAGACATTGCATGCATTTGTCACGAGTGTCTCCTCCTGCGATGAACCTGTCACATGGGTCACGCAGCACACTAATATGAAGTATTCTTAGGGTGGTGCTAAGCGCTATTGGCCAATCAAATTTGTGTGATGGTATAAGGGCTATAGGACATTTGTCCACACCAAAGGTGTTCCCAAAGCAATATTGCAGTGTTGAGAGACCTATGAAAGGGAACTGGGCTAATATGGTCATACTTCATGGTTCTGCATTTTGAATCAGCTGGAGTTTAAGTGTGCAGGGCAACCAACCAGAAGAGCATGTCGATAATCTAGCCTTGAGGTCATGAATGTATGAGCCAACTTTTCCACATTTGTCATTGAGAGCATAATTTAGATATATTTTTAAGATGGAAGAATGCAATTTTACAGATGCTAGAAATGCTGCTTTAAATGAAAGATTGGTATCAAAGAGCACGCCCCAGGTATTACGTGCAGGGGTTTTTAATAATTAGAATCTCTGTTTTTTCAGAATTAAGTACTAGAAAATTACTAGTCATCAAATTTTTATATCAGTTATGCATTCCCTTAATTTTGTGAATTGGTAAGGTTTGTCGGGCGCAAAGAAATAGAGCTGAGTATTATCAGCATAACAGTGAAAGGTAATGGCATTCTTCCTGATGACATCACAACCATGTACAGATGTACAGGTTGAAAAGCAACGGTCCTAGTACTGAGCCTACTCCATACTGAACTTGTAATGACGTCCCTTCATTTACTGCTACAAACTGATAACGGTTAGATAAGTATGATTGGAACCATGCCAATGCAATTCCACTAATGCCAACATAAATTGAGTCTATTCGAAAGATTGTTGTGATCGATATTATCAAATGCAGCACTAAGATCCATTAACACGAATAGAGAGATACAACCACGATCGGATGATAAGAGCAAATCATTTGTGTGAGAGCAGTGTCAGTACTATGATACGATCTAAATCCTGAATGGAAATTCCCGCAGCTACCATTTCTTTCTAAAAAGTAACAGTTGTTAGGATACTGCCTTTTTCTAGTATAAAAAAAAAAGGAAGATTCGAAAACGGCCTGTAATTGACTAATTCTGTAGGATAAATTTGCGTTTTTTAATAAGCGGTTTATTAATAGTCAGCTTAAAAGTTTTCGGTACATGTCCTAATGACAAAAAGGAATTAATGATTTTCAGAAGAGGACCTATGACCTCTGGAATCATCTCTTTCAGTAGCTTAGTCGGTATAGGGCCTAACATACATGCTGTTGATTTAGATGATTTAACAAGTGTAGACAATTCTTCATCATCTATAGCGTTGGATAAATGGTTTTCTTCCGGGACACTACAATGCACTGTCTGCTGCGATACTGTAGTAGACAGTTGCATGGCTATAATTATCTCTCTAATATTATCAATCTTGCTAGCAATGAAGTTCATAAAGTCATTACTGCTGTGCTGTTTGGAAATGCCTGGGGTTGAAGCTTTATTTCTTGTTAATTTAGTCACTGTATCAAATAAATACCTAGGGTTGTGTTTGCGTTCTTCTAAGAGGGTTGAAAAATAAGCAGATCTAGCAGTTTCTGTATGCAATAGTGCTGTCTTTCCACAGAATGTGGAAAACCTTTAGGCCCTGAGTGTGCTCATTGTACTATGGCTAACAACTGTCTAAAGTGCTGGGAAAGAGTCAATAGTTTCTGTTGGAACATTGAGTTCTTCTAAGCTATCTGGTATGCGGAGGAGATTAAACTGAACAGGAAAATTATTTATAAAGCAATCTTTAGTGGCAGAAGTGATAGTTTTTACTATATTTGTAACGGAGTTGTTTTTTCAGCCTTTACTGAATGGAGTATACTAGATAATGATCTGAGATGTCATCGCTCTGCTGCAGAATTTCAACACCATCAACATTGATTCCATGTGACAACATTAGATTTGAAGTACAGTATGATTACTACAATGAGTGGGTCCTGACACGTGTTGCCTAAAGCTTGGGGACACACTTAATGACTGTCAGACCGATTATGAATGTAAATTGGTTGTTGCGACTAATTAAGCTCAAATGGACTGAGTTTATTTCTTTTGCGTTCAGTGTATAAAGTCATGTAGTGCGCAGTGTCTAAAGATTCTAGTCTTAGAATTTAAGGGCAAGCTGTTGCTAGTCGTCCTCACAAAGATTTTAATAAACGTGTAATATTTGCAACTGGTGTTGGAGATTATGCTGAAAAGATGCTGTCCCTGGCAAACATCATTTTTGTAATTTCATCAAACGCATCTTTATGTTTCTTTTGTATTATTTCATATGTTAACATTGCAAGTTATTGTTTTAGGCTATTCAATTTTTTTCTGCAGATGGAAAAAAAAGTGAAACTAAAAGTAAAAAAAAAATTGGTACCTTTATGTAGGCTATATAACTGCACTGTGAATATATGTTAATTTAAATAGTATAATGAATAAAAAAAATCAAACTTGACATTTGTAAATAAAATAGTTATATACACTTTAATAATATGTAATATATTTGTGGAAATACGATAAGGAAATGCACTTCCTTAAACATCTCTGCAGCTCTTCTGTCAAATGAAGTCATGCTTTCAAAGTTTCCAGTGTTGGCAGTTCCGTTAAATAGTTATTGGAGTGTTGTACATTTACTTTAGACTAATAAAAGGAAAATTAAAATATACAAATAACAGGAAAAATAGCCCAGTGTTTTTTCTCAGAACAAACCAATTAGTTTTTTTAATTCCTGACTTAAGAATAACAGTCTAAATTATTGTTTGATTATAGGTTAAAAAATAGCACTAGAAATTGAATCAGGAAATGCATAATGAAATGTGTCTACTTGGGCGATAACGGCAAAAAGAAAACTTGAAGAGAAAAACAGACTGTATAAAACCAGTGTTGTCTGCAGTGTTTTTTTTCTGCACAAATTGCACTGTAAATAAGTAACAGCGGCTGTCTGTTAACATTCATGGTTTCGGTATAAGATCTTGCACTGTTGATTTTGGCAGAATGTCCCGTTGTGACTCACTAATCGTTAAGTGTGTTGTGTAGTGGACTGACTCGGTTGTTAGATTTGTGCTCATCTCTGACTGTCACTGAACAGTCACTGAATCTGCTCCAGTCGATGGAAACAGTCTTTAAATATGTTGTTCAGTCTTAGAATGTTTAAGCTAGTTGTTAGGTGTGTCCCCAGTGTAACTCCAATAGAGTTTAGAATGTCTCTATATGCCAATCCCAATGTCTTTTTCATTGTGTACATGGATATTAAAATCATCTACAATTAAGACTTTATCTGCAGCCAATACTAACTCTGACTGAAAATCATTCTGTATAGTGTGGCCTGTATACAGAAGCCAGCACTAATGTCAAGCGGGAATTTAAAGAAATAATAAATACATATAGATAGATAGAGAGATATGAACTTTAAAATCTTACCTGATAATTTTCTTATAATCCATCACAGTGTACAAAACTATCTTTCTAGCAACAAGATTGAACACTTCAACAATATTAGGCTTACACTTAACATTAGGCTTACACTTAACATTAATGCTGAGGCTCTCCAGTTTCATTTTACAGTAAATGGCAAAGTAAATGGCTGAGTAAGATGGCAGCAGCTGACTTCGAATTGTGATGTGAGAGAAAAGAAGCACTGGCCTCAAATAGCCAGATGAATGTCATTATATATTGTTGCTATTGACGAAAGTAATTATTAGGGAATAACTGACCTCAGAATGTCATGACCAATCAGAACCAATCAGTGCTGTGTATTAACACATATTAAACATTGTTTTCTATTATTTTTTTTAAGTAGTTACTCCTAAATCTTTATGGATGGAAATGTAACTATAGAAATTAACATCTTGGGTGCTACATTCTTTTCTGTTGTCAGATATGTCAAAACCACAGCCAATGCCACTGTAGACCACCTCTCCAAATACCTGGCTCTCCGCATTGCTCTGGAGGAAAGTCAGAGTGACACGCAGGGGAACAGAAATATGGAGGGAGAGGCAGGAGCTGGCAACAGTAGTAATAGTAGTCTGCAGGATGTCAGTGAAAAACAGTTTACTATCTACATCAGCACAGCACGAGGACAGTTCTCTGTAAGTTGCACTGATTTCTCTTTAATAGAGTACTGATGGCAGAGTTTGACTTGTCTTATCTTAATCGTTTCTGTCTTTCAGACACTAAATGGATCTCTGACTTTGGAGCTGGTTAATGAGAAGTTCTGGAAGGTCTGTAAGCCTCTGGAACTCTTCTATGCTCCTACACAAGTCCAGAAGCAGCAGCAGGAGAATCAGACACCTCAACTGGGACAGATGGATGTTATCTAAATCATCTTTAATCTAAAGGCGAATGATACAATATACAACTGTGACTAACTCCTGAGTTTAGAAGGTTTATCAAGATAACCACAATCCTCCTTCACAGATACATGAACCTCCAGTTTAGACCAATACTACTCAAAGCTGTCCTAGGGAACCCCTTTCACTGCAAATTTTGGATGTCTCTCTTAATGGACACACCAATGTGGGGTTTTGCAGTCTCTACTAATGAGCTGATAAGTTAAATCAGGCATGTTAGATGAGAGAAAAATCTAAAATGTGCACTAGCGGAAGATCCCCAAAACAGGTTTGAGAACCATTGGTCTAGACAAATAGTCGGTGCTTGCCCAGCCATTTTTTTTTCTATGTACCCTAGCAAAGCAATCACTATAGACAAGGCAATAAACATACATTTGTAGAAACTATTGTATTGGTTTGCTCCAATAGCTACACTTGTGGTCTTGGACAATTGATAGTGTGCATGCAACAGAAACAACATGTGCAAGACTGTTTGAGGTCTGAAAAATGGCAAAACTCAGTGCCCTTAACACACACTAAATTCACATTATCTTTAATATTGCATCGCAGCTGTATTTGAGGCTAAGTGTATCCCATCATTTATCATCGTCAGGAACTCACATGACCCAAAATTGTGATATGTCAAGAAAACTTTCCAGTGTAAGTTAAATAAATGAGATACTGCATATACTTTGACATTAAAACGTAAAATGTTGCAGAGATGTGTATTTTGTTAAATGTTTTTGACTGCTTTTCACTACTTAATTTAGAAGCACAATTTATTATCTTGTTACAAATGATCTTCCGCCAAACCACCAAAATCAAAATGTGAAATTTAAATACAGCTTTGTAAAAAAAAAAAAAAAAAAAAGTCACTATGATGTGTTATATCAGGGAACACACAATTTTTTTCACACCCACTTGGGCCAAATACATGAAATGCATCATGCACGTAGACAAGTGGTGAAGTGCAAAGACTGCAAGTGTGGGTAATAGGATAAACCCTAAATTCAAGTAATCTGCAGTTGTTGTATGATGGCATGGATACAATTATAGAATATTACAGAAGTTGGGAAAAAAATATTAGCTTATATCGGTGAAATACAGTATGTTTAAAAGTTTGTGAGGAGTAAAAAAACTACCTCTGAACAGTCTATATTGAAGGATCTGACGATTCTTGGTTCTTGCGTTTCCCAAAAAAATATTCACTTGTTTTTGTTCATTTATACTAATTTATCACATTTATTCATATAGTCATTAAATAATTTATATTCTCATTTTTACAATCACTTAATGTACTGCTTCCTGTTTCCCTCCTGCCTCTTGGGGTTGTTACAATACAATATGTTCTGCTTCCTGTGCAGATATCAGACAAAACAGCTTCTGATGGGATCTGGTAAAGAGACTGGCTCCAATATTCCCAGCGGATTGGGGCATTTTGGCCATGTTTAGACCACCTGCAAAAATGGGGCTTTTGAAAGTATGGACCAAAAAACAAAAAAAATAAGTTCTTAAGTCCTGCACTGTAACTTGACAGGGTGCATATTTGGAGAGTGAGATATGAAGCACCTCAATTGTTCTTGCACCTGTTTTGGAAGACTTGTCAGAAATGTTGGTAGCTTATGTCATTACCAATAATACCAAAAACAACCAATGCAGATCCATCAATTACATCTGGAAACACAAATGCTTTTTGATCGCTTTCCATTAATAGTGAGAACAGTCTGAAAAGATCTGATTTGCCTGCAGTCTGAACTTGGCCTTTGCAGCACAGTGGATTACTGTTTACAATAATCAAATTGACTTAATATTGTCTTGTTTTTAAATGGAGGTGAGTGCAGTAACAAATAATCAGACTAAATTATTTCAAATCTATTGACAATACGACAATACCGTCATGTCACAATTCGAGTACTGTTGATTAAAATGCTGCATTTGGTTTTACATTGGAAATGTAAATTAATAGGCTTGGTGCTGGAAACCCAAAGCACTGGATAATAGTGACACCAGAGAAAAACATTCATTACTCTGAAGCTGAAAATACAGAATCATTTTAGATAAATATGTTTGCACTCTGTCACTGAGTAGATATTTAAAATAACATAGGCCACTTTTAACTGGTAAAATTAGACAATATCAGCATGAGACATTGTCAGTACCCACAAATACTCCCCCATTGCATTATACCTTTATAGTAGTTTAATATAGGCCTGACAATTGTTTTACTACTGACATTCGATCTCTTATTTACATTCTGTCCCTTCATGCTAATGTTTAAAGTATTGTCACAACTTTTACTCTGTTGATTCAAATTATGGTAAGATAATCAGAATTCATGGGATACATTGATGTGGTTAAAATGAGATTTACTTATTTTAATTGCTATTTTCTAATTGGTTTATTGAACATTTTACCCTTGCCTTGAAAAATGCCACCTTGCACCCCTTATGGATTCTGCATAATCCATAAATTCACTCTCTCCTTACTGAGGGGATTAGGGGTAAAATATTGTAACTGAACATACATTGTTATTTTTTTCCCCAAAAAATGACAAGGCTAGAAAAAAAAACATGCACATCGGGCATACAATCACATTTGGCTGAAACCAATGGAGACCAAGACACCAAATGTCTGAACAGTTCAGTTTTATTTTGAGTTTACTTCTTCTTGGACACGCCCACAGTACGACTCGCGACGACCAGTAGTCTTGGTGTGCTGACCACGCACACGCAAACTAAAGAAAAAAAGACAGTCAGTAAGTAACAATTAAGTCACATTTAATGATTGGTCATAAGAATTTGGAAACTTATATTTGAGTTGACCATTAAAGATCATGACCTTTATAGATAATTATTAAAAGTTATTTCAAAAGCACCCTCTTGACAAATTTCATCAGTTGACCTGATGGCATCAGTGTCAACCAATCACAGCTATTGTAACAAGTGTTACATTTATACAAGTCACTGTATATCTGATCAAATAAATAATTTCCTCAGTTCTTAATTTTCCTAAAATCAACAACATCAATTAGTTTTTTCACTATATTGCAGGAAAATATTTGTAGTGAAACTCACCCCCAGAAGTGACGGAGACCACGGTGAGCCCTGATCTTCTTCAGCCTCTCCAGATCTTCTCTGAGCTTGTTGTCAAGACCGTTAGCAAGGACCTTGGGAAAACCACAACATTACCATCATTTTCAAAATACCAGAAGAGTCACATTCCACGGTGGGGAATCCATGAACCACATTATTAGACCGTTTTCTAAAGCCGCACAATGTATTGAAATTAGGGCTGGGCGATATGGTCCGTGTCAGAGCCTGGTCAGCTGGTATTATTAAAGGTTAAAAATAACATCTTAAATGAAATGCATTTTTTTAAAATAAAAGTTATAATATTTTAATGATAAAAGTAAAAATATAAAAAATGAATCAATGTAATAGTTATTTTATACATTTTACTCTTCATACTCTTTTAGTCTTCAATTTTTAAGTCCAACTAACGTGCTTTGGTCATTAAATGGCTTTCCTGAGGAAATTGTAATGTTACATTGTTCTCCCAGCTGGACCTCTTTCCAAGGTTGAAAAACACTGATCGATTGATTTTATTACATTTTGGTAAGTTGAACTGTAGCTTTCAAATTACCTATTGATCATTCATGTTCATTTACTATTAACTAACAGTAAAGAGTAGATAAATGATTATTTTTTAAACGCTTAATCTAGCGATTATTTTTCCGATGCATCGATTAATCTGACAATTCATTTTTTCCAGTCAGATTCGATTCTTGATTATCTACCCATTAATTGACTAATAGCAATGTATACATGTTGATAACATCTGAAAAAAAAAGTCCAACTTTCATAAAAAGCTTACAATGGCATTTTACATACTTATAATAATTCTACAAACTATTTTTTTCTAAATATGTTGTTATGCACTTCTTATTTCTAGTGATTGAATTCATGGAATATTTTAACATCTTTACAAAAGAAATTAAAGGAGGGTGTTACAGACATTACTTAAGCTTTATGTACATGAAACTTCCCAAGAAGCCAGTATTACAACCCAAGAAGAATATTATAACCTCATCTATTCTGATTATTTTGTAGAATGTATCAAAAAACTTCATAGATACTTGCTTCCAAAAATCTTCAGAATATTTTGAACTCCTTACTGCAATAAATGTTTATTGCTCTTAAAATTCCAAAATAAAAATATAGCTGCGAGCAGTCATCGCGGGCCCAAGCCGGTGGCACCTGAAACCCGGTGCCTAAAGGCACCGGGATGGCGGTACCGCCGGCTTTGGCCCTCCATCGCTGCTCGCAGCTATATATATATATATATATACACATACACACATATATATATATATATATATATATATATATATATATATATATATATATATATATATACACATATATATATATATACACATACATATACACATATATATATATATACACATATACATACACACACACACACACACACACACACACACTATATAAAGCCGGTGGCACCGCCACCTTGGTGCCTTTAGGGTTATTCTGCACGACGTGTAAAAACGTAACCCCTGCTTTGGAATACATACTAGTATGTATTCCACAATTGGAATACATACTAACATACTAGTCAGAACTGAATAGTTGATATCTGAATGACAGATCACCATAGAAGTCAATGGAAAAAAATGTGACTAGAAACAAAAGAATAGTTACTAGTCACCATTGAAATAAGTACTAGTGTCTAATGAATAAGTACTAGTATCTATTTAATAGGTACTAGTATCTAATGAATAAGTACTAGTAAGTACTAGTACTTAATGGAATAGATAATAGTATCTAAAAATAAGTACTAGTAGCATGAAAATAGAGACTAGTAGGTTAAAATGATTAAATGTTAAAACGGCTTGCCATACTCTATCTGTCGTTTCGACTAGTCACAATTACGTTACAGATATCTTAAATGATAATACAAACTATCCAAAATGTAATTACGACTAGAAAGACGTTGTTGATATCTACAATGTTAATTACGAATAGTCAAACTTAGCTTTTAAATGTTAAAAGGGCTTGCCATACAGAAGTGTAGGCTCAGAGAGACACTCAACATTTTCAAACCAAAATATCTGACTTTCTGTGGGTCCTAGCTCATGAGTGTAAATTAGAAAGTTGTCCGGCTTGAGGAGAATATATGAATATATGAAACGATGAGATCAACATGTGTACTGAGTTTCATATTATTACATGCAAGCGTGTTTGATTTATGGACCAAGTTTTGGACCCCGTTCCAGGGGGCGCTGTCTCAGCCCCCTTGCCACACCCGGGTACCATCTTCAGCCCGGCTCTGATGGCTGTGGGATCTGACCTGTGTGCAAAGTTTCAAGAGTTTTCAAACCCATTAAGGGCCCCAAAAGCCGCTAAGAGACTCAAAATCATCAAAAAAAGGAATGTTAAAGTTTGATGCGTTGCTATGGCAACATTATCTTAGATATTGAATAATGCTTTCACAGCTCTTCATCTGGCGTGTGTTTACATTATACAGATGAAGTTTGAAGCAAATCGGGTAAAAGTAAGAGTGTGATTTCAAAGCATTTTGAAAGTGAAACACTTTCTGCTGCCAGTTGGTGGCGCTATATATTTGGCTGCGTTTACACTTGGCATTAATATGCGACCTGTATCCGGATGTTGTCCACATACACATTGAAAAGACAAGTGTAAACGCGCTTCTGATCGGAATGTTATCCGATCGGCGTGTCCAGGTTCGGAGGTAGTCGAGGACGCTTTGTGATCGGATCTCAGTGTAATGTAAACGCAATCCAGCCATCGTGTCTGCATTCACAGGTGGACGTAATTTAAATCCCACCCAGTCTCCCCGCGTGGCTGTGAGAAAATAATGGCCAGACGCAGTTTAGACAAGAAATAAAAACTTATTTGAATCTTACAATAAACGTTTATCTTTAAAACAGTTAATTTAGGCTTACATGATACTATGTGTGTCATTTTTCATTTTAATTGTGCAACATTATCTGAACGAGGCGATCGCCTGTACATTCACAGTCAGTCATGAGATCTTAAATAAGAGCTGCATGCTGCTTTGCCAGAGGAATAATCGCAATCTGATTTTTTAAATGTTGAATGTTTTTATTGAATGTCTTTGCATGTTAACCAATCTCCCATTTCTGTCAATATAGTCATTGCACGCTATAACCTTAAAACCAGATGATCGATGATATGACTTGTTTTATGATCAACCCAGTTATTTTTGTATGATCAACTCTGGAAGTATAACTTCGTTAACATTTTTTTTATCTAATTACTGGAGATTGCAAAGCGAATGAGTGAAAGCAACTGGGACATTGTTTTATTTGCATCATTTTTACTCTTAATCTGGTGTCGTGCAACATATCTAATTTAAATATTATGCAGGAAACAGAAATCCGCTCTTCTATCCAGATACAGAGGCTACTTAATGTGACCAAATGTAAACTCACCATGTCCTGATTGGCTAATGATCCGATCTGCTTGATCAGATCACGGTGATCGCATGTTAATGCCAAGTGTAAACGCAGCCTTTGACTCACAATAGTCACATCCATGTGATCGGCCTCTTACAACGAACACACTGCTGAAGTTTCATCAAGATCAGTTAATGTATGCAGAAGTTTTAACACACTTCCTTTTTGATTTATTTACTTACTTTTTTGATTTATGGACCAAGTTAATTTAATTAATACACTAATTATATAAAACTATTGTCAATGCACTACAATTAAACAGGTTATATGCCTTTACTTATAAAAAAATAAAAATAAAAACTTATTTAAAAAATACCAGGCTTAAGAAATGTATTTACTTTAGCAGGCCAGACACACAGTGAAATGATTAAGCCCCCTCCCCCTACACACACACACACACACACACACACGACTGTGTGTCAAGAGACTCAAGAAAGACTCAGGCTCAGAAAGAGCATGATCATATTCAAACTACAATATCTGACTTTCTGTGGGTTTGAGCTTATTATTGTTAATTAGAAAGTTGTTTGGCTTGAATAGAACAATATACACGGCAAGTTTTGTAACTGTCAGTAAAACTAACCAAGTTATAACACACTTTATGTGTCCTTTTTTAGTCAAAAAAATCCGCCACGGCCAAACCGTTCGAGATATCACAAATCCGTCCGGAATTTAGCATCCTCAATGTCTTGACTTCATGCATACCGAGTTTGGTGGTGATTGGTAACAGCATGGGTTGTAATTTGATGTTTTTCTAGGACATTTATTTAAAAAAAAAAAACATAATTCCCGACTTCCGTTTGAACTGTCGGAAAACTTAGAGCACGAAAGTTGTTTGGCCTGATGTGATCTATGAGTGTACCGAGTTTCATATTAATCCATGCACGTGTGTTTGATTTATGGACAAATGTTCGAATCCCTAAAAGAATGCATCCTAAAAGAATGGTAAAGTTTGATGCGTCGCCACGGCAACAGTTTCAAAGATATCAAGAATCCATTCATAGGTCTTCATCTGCCGTGTATTTACATTATACAGATGAAGTTTGAAGCAAATCGGGTAAAAATAAGAGGGTGATTTCAAAGCATTTTGAAAGTGACACACTTCCTGCTGCCAGTTGGTGGCGCTATAACTTTGACTCACAATAGTCACATCCATGTGATCGTCCTCTTACAGCGAACGCACTGCTGAAGTTTCATCCAGATCAGTTAATGTATGCTGAAGTTATGACACACTTCCTGTTTCACATTTCTCGCCATAGTTTCGTTTCCTCGCCACGGCTAAACCGTTCGAGATATCAAAAATCCCCACGCAAACTTTCATCCTCAATGTCTTGACTTCACGCTGACCGAGTTTCGTCGAATTTGGATCAGAGCTCTAGGAGGAGTATTTAAAAGTTCATTGCGTGTGTTTTACAAAAAAACCTCAATAGCCAACTTCCTGTTGGGCTGGGGTAAAAGTAAGAACGCGAGGTATAGATGAAATTCTGCTATCGACATGTGTACCGAGTTTCATATTATTACATGCAAGTGTGTTTGAGTTATGGACCAGGTGTTCGGGCCCCATTCCATAAGCCATTCGACGGAGATGTATTAAAAGATAGCAGAGTGCATTCATGATTATTCGGCTGCCGGTATAATAATCATCCTGGCACCAGGTCTGAGTGAGTAATTTACCCATTAAAATACTTTATTTTACTAATTTAAGACTGCTCTTATTAGGGACGCTCTACAAAACGGACAGTTTGGGATAATTTGTGTGTGTTATGGTTTGTTCAAGCCCGAAAGAGAACTTAATACTGATGCACATTTTATGTGGATTGTGTGTGTGCGTGTAATTTAGAGGAAGGAGTGCGTGCCGCCTTGCACTCTCTTGCACAACTCGTGTTGCTACCTTTCTGTCCATGGTTGACACTTAACATAACGTGCATTTCTCTTTAAAAGGCACATCCATTATACTGGAGATTTCAAGCCTGAATCAACATCTTTGCAGCCAACACTCAGATAACACTGGTTTATTAATATGTTTATAAAAATGTGATGCGATCTGGGAAAACCTGTCGGATGTTTGCCGGTAACGTTTTCCGTAAATTCTAAATATAGATTGAATGTCAGTTTGTCAAAATTAGTTTTTTATTAAATTATTATTCTATAACATCTTGTTTATCATCTCTGAATATAACTTGGGAAAATTCATTAGTTTAGTGCAGAAAAAATAGCGACTTATAATGTCCAGCTGAAAAGAATGTGTTTCTCTTTTAAACACGCACTGCATTGCAGCGCAAGGGGAGACACAAATCTGCCGTTTAGCTCTCCTTCTCTCTAACACTACAAATACAGTTAACCTATCAAAATAAACCACATAACAGAATAAAGTCCAGTCCTGGGTGAACTACAACGGCACGCAAGTTTTTATTTATTTTATTTGTATCTAGCGTTATCGTGTGGTATGATGCGGCGCACAAGAGAACAACAGAGTTTGAAGCTGCTCGTTGAAAAGACCTTGCTCGCCTCTCAGTCGTCCAATTTCAAAACGTTTTTTTACAGGATGAATTTTGAGTTTGTAAGCTTTCGAATTATACCTAATCTATGATGATTACTAAAACATGTGATCTGTAAAAAAGGCAATAAAAAAAGGGAGTGCCAGTCGTCGCGCTAACAGGATGAGACTTTATTTAAACCTGTTTTTCTCAAAATTCTGTTTTTGAAAATCATAGCGATCAGCCGACTTCAGAGAACCATAACTTATGTTACAGACACCCAGATAAAATAAATAAAAATAGATTTGGAAAGGGCTGAACCCAGCTGTAATATAGTATAAAAACCTGTAATATGTCAAATTTCACCATGTGGTGGGTTTTGCTAGATCCCATCACAAATGTTCTACCAGTCTCTTGAGATTTGAACTCCCAACTCTGGATGGCACCAAACATCCGATTTTGCAGTCAGATATGCACTGATATGAAGCTTCTACACCCAACCACCCCCTCCCAATAATCATACCTGACTGTATTTTCCATCTTTAATGTCCTTCTGTCTGTTCAGGAACCAGTCAGGGATTTTGTATTGGCGAGGATTCTGCATAATAGTCACCACCCTTTCAACCTGTTCAACAAATAGAGCAAATTGGTTTTGTTACAATGTTATTTGCAGTCAGATGCAGAGCATCCCTATGCTTTACAAAAAAAAGTTCATTCTACACCTTTAGATCATTCTGTGTCAAATAAAATTTCGGAAACATCCCCGGCACCAATTTTTGATTTCGTTCATATTTTAGAAGACAGACAAAAATAGTGATAAAAGCTAAAATATTAAATGTTGTGAATATATATTGAGTGAGAAATCCACTATTTTGTCTAGGGGTAAAAACACCAATTTTCACCTGATATTACCCCCTGTAATTAGGTTTCAAATCTCATGTGAATTTTCATTTTGACCTCCCCTCTACAAAATAGTAGATTACTCTCTAAATACCTAACATTTTAAATGTCATGGAGGTATTTCCTTAATGCATTTTTTTTGTTCTTCAAAAAATAATAATAAATAAATAAAATAAAAAATTTCACATGAAAATTAACTCAAGAATTGCCTTGAAATAAGCGGCTAGCCTGACTAATTCAATTATCTTTGGTAGTTCTTAATATATTTATATTTTGACAACAATTTAATTCAGTGAAAAAACAGATAATTTTCAAATACAACAATTTTGCGTGAACTGGCAATAACTTCCCTTGTGATATCCCATAACTCTACAGCCTTTAAGCATCTATGGAATTGTCTTAATATATGCTTGTTTGTATAACAGGCTCTCGATAAGCAAGACTACTGACTTCATCTGCCATTCAGGTCTATGTAATAGCATGTGATTATGTAGTTTTCCCTTGCACTCAGGGTAGCATAAGACTATCAAAGGCCCCTGGGCTTCATCTCTTGAGGGGCCCTTCATCCACCAGAACTATTTTGTCTATTCACTTAATCACAACACAACTGAGGGGTGGAACGGTACATGTATTCGTGCATCTGAACCGAAAACGGTACGGGCGTCACGGTACGGGCGTCGTGGTTCGGTGCACGCATTTACATGGAGAATATATGGTATAAAAATAAATAAACACGCGAGCAAATTAATTAATGTAATGCGGAACTACTGTTAGATACGCGGGTTCTTCAGGGACACATATGCTGCGTCCCAATCCGCCTACTTATACTACGCCCTAAAAGTATGTACTTTTTTGTGAAGAAAAGTATATACTTTTGAGTATGCAGCAAAAAGAGTAGGCAAGCTTTGGGACATACTATCACGTCATCTTTAACGGACAGCTCTGTCGCGTACTGCGTGCATCCTGTCACCGTAAACTGCCCTGTCAATCATCTCGTCACAGTTAAAATCCTCCATTCTATCCATAGACAAATTCTATCTGATTTGATTTCCTACCATTTCAGAGCACGTTCATCTGCCAGTCGTGGGTCTTTCATGCAGAGACTCTCCTCATGTTTGCAATTTGAATATAATGATGCATTTAAAAGTAATGGCTAAACGTGTCTTTACAAAAGTTCATAATGCTGCTGCATATGCAATATAATGTGGACAACATTGAATAAATTCATTTTCGTCAGGTTAGATAATGATAATTAATCACTCAAACCTGTCTATCTAAACCCTCTACACAGCCACGGGACCAGCGCGGACTCGTGCGCGCCCTCCGTGTCTGTATGTTTTTTTAACACTTTTTACTCGTGTTTGTAGTTCTAACCGAATCCTCGTCCAACGCGCAATGGTTTGTGGGCAATATCAGCCGTTAGAGTGTGCATCAATCTACACTTCGGATTCGGACCGGAAATAGTAGACCATCCGGGTGTCTTACTACATACTACGGTTTGGGACGTACTAATTCTATTTTCGAATACTATTTAGGACGGATAGTATGCGAATTGGACGCAGCAATAATCTGTACCATTGGCTAGCTCTAAATGAGCGTTCACTACAAACGTTGGTCACTTCCTGAAGTCACTTCAGGACTTTGGACTAGAGTTGAACTAGGCAATAATAGACGCGAATTTGACACTATTCGCGTTTGGTGTGACCGCATAATGAACAGGCTGCGATGTCAAGATTGCAATGCTGGAGAGTGTGTGTGTGTGAATGAGAGAGAGAGAGGGGCGCGGGTCTCGATCAAACAGTGAAAAAAAAAAACTCATTTTGTTCAGATCATTAAACCTGCGAAGTGTTTACTTATATTTGTGTATACTCGCAATAAAACACAACATTGTACTTGCCACTAGGGCTGTGCCATATAATACCGTCCACGATAATACCGGTATAAAATTGTACATGATAAAAAAAAAAGTGTCATATCGCGATATTGATGATATAGCTATGCGAGGACGCGATATTGATATAGTGGCATGATGTTGTATGGCGTATTTCGTTCCTTAGCACACGTTCAACAGTACAGCAGCATGTCAGCCTCCAAATTCAATATAAGATTTACTTCCTGAAAAGGGAGCTACTACTATCGGAAGTGGTTTGAGTACAAGAGGTCAGATCTCCAACAAAACACATTTTTGTCAAATATGCATGAAAACTGTTAATGCTAAAAGTGGAAACACACCAAACTTGTTTCACCACTCCCTACTAGCGTACATAACGTTACATTTTGCATTCGCCAAATCTTCCTTCAGAGTTTCCGCAGTTCGGCTTGCAACATGTCAACACGATTAAACTCTTTCTAAGATGATTTCATGTTACTGTTATTATATAGTCAGAGCACTATTGTTCTAGCCTGGTAATACCAGACTCTGCTACTTCACTTTGCTTCGTAGACAGAGTCTGGAATGGCATAATAGAGAAGTGTTTCTCTCTCGCAAGGGGGCGCTTCTCTGAAGTTTAAAATCATTGGTTACCGTAAGCCAATCAGATAAGTTTATTTATGACGTATTTTACGCGCAGACACATGTAATGCGAACCACAGACATCATGCATCGAACTCAAATCTAAGATCGAACTTCCACTGTAAACAGAGAGCGCGCTTTTGTAAGCGCTGCAAAATGTGTGCCAACCAGGAATGAACAATTCACAAACTAGGTTATTTATATGATTTACTGAGCTGCGGCTGCCCCGCTCTTACGAGTCATGACTGATTTAGCTTCCGCCGCCCGCGAGAGCGAGCCCCTGCTCTCACGAGTCATGACTGGGTAATAAGTTCATATTACTGACTCTCTGAGTCATTTCGTTTATTTAAGTGGCTTTAAATGTTATAATTTTAACAGCAAAATTCCCTGATCACATCCACCTACGCAATGTTGATCATATTTAGAATTAAGAAATCATAATGCAGTAAAAAAATGATTTACAGGGAACATAAATAATCACTTTACCTTCCGAGTCCATTCATTTGTCACGTGACATACGTGTAACCCCTTATACCCGGGTTCAACTCGACCCCGCTCCGAGCGGGCCTCGAACCCGGGTCTCCGGCATGAGAGTCTGGCGCTCTATCACCTATCTGGGACCCGTCTATGTGGACTAATGCAGGAGGATATCGAAACAAAATATGGTGATATACGTTGCGAATAGAGGGGCAGCAAAATTGTTCCTACAGCGGCAGAAGTGCTCGCGCGGTCCTGGCTGTAAACACTTGATGATGCGAGCGAAATACCGGAGTGAACATGGCTGTAAACGACTTTTGCTTCAGTTTAAAAAAAAACCCTGGAATGTTCTCCATAACAGAGCGGATTGCATCCCGTGTCTCGTTTCCCATTTCTGCGGTCGTTTCGGTTTTCGATTTCTCTAACCTGCAATGTAAAACTCGGCGCTTAGCGCCTACGTCACGGCTCTCAGTCCGCCCTCTGTTCGTTGATTGGCCGGCTGTTTTCAGGCCGGTGGAAAACTGAGAGATAGGCTGCTATCTCAGACTCACTACAGGAGCGAAATGAAATTAGCGGAAGTAGGAAGTCTGACGTAGTCAGGCTACTATTGTTCATCACGCGCACAGTAACTGAAATGTAAAACTGTTAAAAGAAGACTCAATAAACAATTGCATAGCTAGATACTGTATATTATACACTACGCATCAATATGTATTTCCTTTGTGCTTTGAACTGTTCAGTGCTGATTTGTACGCTGCTGCAACTCCGTGTTGCTTCAAACGCATCATTCAGCGCTCGGGATGCGCATAAGCGCTGTGCGATGTATTGGAGCCTTTCATATCATAATACTTTTGCGCAATGAAAGATTATAGCCTTTGTTCTGTCCTATCGATCTTATGTTGATGCCTCATTAAACAGCTGTGCAATACAGTTTAAACATGTCTTAATTTTATAGTAGACTAGGCTATGATATTGAATCATTTTCATTTTGGTTACCTTGTTTTTTTTTCATGAATGTACAATACAAAGAGCAATGTGTAAAGTTTTATCAGATTTAAGCCGCTTTCCGAACCGGAGGGACTTTTGCAGTTCCAAGAACCTAACATTCCTATAACCCTTTTTTTCTCGTGTTCCGACCGGACTAAATTGGGGATTTTTTAGTTCCTCAGACTGTAGTTCCTATAACTCTTTCAGTACCTAGTCTAGAGCAAGGACTTTTTTTAGTTCCCTTTCCCTAGGTCTACGTTGATTGGTTCAACTTATAAGTCATGCCCACTGTCAACACGGAACTTGTAGCGCTCTCTGCCATACGCTTTGTGTTTTTGCAAAACATTACAATGAGGATAAAGACAAACATAACGCATTAATTGCTAATGCTAGCTAAACTTGTCCGTCATTTTGTTTGCCTCCTGCGCTCTGCTCTTTTATCTCCTTCCATCATATTACTTAATATCATATTACGCGGGAGCCTTCGTCTTCTGTGTTTCTCTGTACAGAACTCAAGCATAATCTTTAAACGCAGCCGTTCGTTCTCCATTATTAAGGTCCCGGCAAGGCAGAACAGGAACATTGCAATAGCCATGCTGGTTTGTTGTTGTATGTGGCCGCGCTACGCTATAAAGACCATATAAGACCTATAAAGACTACTTGGTTCGGAAAGCGGCTTTAGTGTTACAATTGTCTCTTATTTATTCCCCACTAAATGTTTTCCCTAAATGTTCAGATTTTATACAATTATTGTATAAATTCAGGTATTGTATACCTCATTTGACGCTGAATCCAAAAAAGATGTAAGGCAACTGTTAAGTTTTGATAATTTTTTAATATATAAGCAGTGAGTGTTTTACATTTTGAAGGTTTGTTTGGATTGCCGCTGTTTGTTTACATTTTTTGTACTTAAAAGTTTAGGTAAATTTTATTAGGTGACAATATTGTGCAGGCTTCTGAAGTTATTGTTAATATATTGTTAAGTTATTACTGTAGTTATTGTTAACCTAAAATGTTTAAGGAGTTATGTTATACTTTTTTGCACTAATGCTGCTGCAATCACCAATAAAACGTATATTTTTTTTCTATATCGTGATAAATATCATTATCGCAAATATTCTTGAAATATCGTGATATAATTTTTAGGCTACATCACCCACCCCTACTTGCCACACTGTAAACGTTTAACAAACTGTAACCTACAACTAAGGGTGTCACAATTTCGATTTTTAGATTGAAATCGATCGAAAATGAATTAAAAATGGAATCGTCAATACTGCCACGCCCCCATGTCATGTCCGTTCGACTTGCCAAGCGGGAAAAAAACATGCGTGTTGAAGTGCTGCGAGTCTATGGTCAACCTCCTCTAACTAAGCTACAGCCATCCAAAAGATAGCATGATACAGGAGACCCATTGACAGAACTTGAACTCCCTCCTCTTTCATTGAAGTTGCAGGTGTGGAAGTTTTGAGTTATGTTGACAACGTTCGCGCTTCAAAAAGCAACAGTTTACACTTTGCAGACATCCCAAGTCTCGCGGAAGTTCCGGGAGTCTACCGCATGTTGATAACACAAATTAGTTAAAATCTCCCGGAATCTAGAAGTGAACGGCAAGAGCGAGCGTGAATGCCGAGACAGAAAAAATAAACTGTGCTTCAAACCGCATTGCGCGCACGGCAGCGAGGGAGAGTGAGAGAGCTGTGTGCCTCATGAAGCGCATGTAAAGGGGGTCATGCACCGGGCGCACACATTCTATTCACGCAAGCTAAATTTTTAATTAACTCCTGGTAGAAGAGCTGCACGATGTGTGAGTTTTAAGTTAACTTGATTTATTATAATTAATTTTTTTAATGTTGATTGAATAATAGTTGATGTTTGAACGTTAGAGTCAAGTAAAAGTGTATCACATAAGTTGTTATTTTGTTGTAAGGTTATCCATTGTCTAGGCAACTATGTCATATAATACAATAGTATTTATTTAGCTAGCGTTTAGCTAACCCGAGTGAAAACAGCACAGGGTGAAGCCATGTACATTAATGATGATTTGAGACAAATAAATGTAAATCTAATATAAAACTATGTAAATGGCGCTCTGTGGCACAGCAGGGTTTTGAATATGGTCCTGAGCTGTAGCTGGGCGCCGCCAGTGTGTGTGTACACTCAAGGAATAATGTGTTCGAATTTTAAAGACATGGCACTGCACTTCTCGTCCGATGTGCAACCCCCTTAAGACAGAGAGCACCCTGATTGGCCGGTTTCATCATTAAAAACAAATAAACATAGAAATCAGAATCGAACCGTGACCTTAGAATCGAAAACAAAATCGAATTAGAGGATTTGGAGAATCGTGACACCCCTACCTACAACTGTCACCAAACCAAAAAATAAATAAAAACACACTAGGGATGTCCCGATACCACTTTTTCACTTCCGATACCGATGCCGCAGCTTTGGCTTTTGCCAGATACCGATATTAATACGATATTTTTAAACTAATTAAAAATATAGCAATTTTCTCAATTAGCCCCTTAAAATATACATTCAGTATATAGTCCACAACAACAGTTGATTATGAAAGATTGCCACCCTTTATTCAAACACTTCAATAATACTGGTACTTCAGTAGGCTACTAAAAGCTAGCTAGCTACCAACAGGTTTAAAGTTAAAACAATTTAAACAGCAGTGTTCATTGTAAATACCAGTACAGATTTTTTTAAAGCAAGTAGAAATTCTATAACTGTGTGTTAAACTGATTCACTCTTGTGTGTGTTAAACACAATCTACTTAATACAGACAGCTTCATTATAAAGATAAACAACAAATCCCCAAAATATATGATCATCTATGACAAAAATGCTATTATAAACTAGATTAGTGAATAATACATATTGCTCTTTGTATTGTTGTAAAATACACTCATTAAAAACAATATAACAAAAATTAAAAAGATAATTATTTTAGATACAGCCAAGGCTATTAAAAAAATTGAGACATGTTCTAAGTGTATAGCACAGCTATTTAATGAGGCAGCAACATTAATAATTATTAATGTTAAGAAGCTTTTTGCATCACTGCATTATGATATGAATGACTCCAACACAGTGCGGCACAAAGCGCTTATGCGCATCCCGAGCGCAGAATGATGCGCTTGAAACCACGTAGAGTTACAGCGCGCAGCCGAGTATGCACCCTATGGTATGCACGCTGCGCGTCGAGTCCGCTTTGAAAAGTGCAAAGCACAAAGGAAATACATATTGATGGACAGTGTATTATACAGTATCTATCTATACAATAGTTTATTGAGCCTTTTATTTTAACAGTTTTAAATTTCAGTTACTGTGCGCGTGAAGAACAATAGTGCTCTGACTCTAGTGTTTTGATCTAACCGAGGCGTCCGACACCTGGTAGAAAGTAACACGATTAAGTTACAGCAATAAAGTCCAGCAAGATAATGTTGTTTTATGCGAAAACATAGACCTTTATCTACAGATAAAGTATAATAGTATTGACATTGAATCATCTTGAAGATAGTTTCATCATTGACTGTAACCAAACACAACGCGCTGTTTGAGTGCTGAATGGAGAATGACTGACAGCCGCGAGAGGGAAAAGTTTACGTGATCTTGAATTTAAAGACTTAAATATTAATTTCTCTCTCACATAATGGCTTCAGAACACTTATAATAGAGTGCACGAAAACGTTATGGTACTTTAGAATGTTTTTGTGCCTTCTGTGGGGCTTAACAATGACATAATAGTATACGCACAATTTCGGATGTGGATCGGCCTCGTCTGATTCAATACCCAATCCGCGAAAATGGCAGGATCGGAGCCGATACTGATCCTGAGTATCGGATCGGGGACATCCCTAATACACACCATTTTAAAAGCAAAACATATTGATCCAAAAAAGAAAATCAAATGTGTTTTTAATGGTAGTATAATTTTATACAGAAATAAATTAGTTATAATTCAGATGAGAATGTTACATTGTTAATGTAAAAAAAGGAAAACAAATATATTGATCTGAAATAGCAAAATAATTTTAAATTAATTCAGGTACAATTACCAAACATATCGCAAGGCCTTTTTGTCTTTATTCATTTAACTAATAATATAACACTATTGTCAGTGCACTACAAATAAACTGGTTCTATTCATTTATTATAAAACTTAATTTAAAAAAAAAAAAAGACAATGCCTTTGGTATATTTGTTTTGCATTTCCCTCCATTGTACCGAACCGTGATGTCTGAACCGAGGTATATAACCCAGCCGTACCGGTTTCCCACCCTTATAGCTTATATTGTTCACAGAACATTTTTTTAGCCGAAGAATTAGAGTAATCCTTTAGGATTTGCAAATTGTCACAGATGGGCAAGTCGTACAGTTTTTGTAACATCACTAAAACATTTACAAAAGAAAGAAACATTTAACACTGAATCTGCATACCTCATCATCAGTGAGTTCTCCAGCCCGCTTGCTTAGATCAATGTTCAGCCTTCCTCAGGACCACATGGGCATAACGCCTTCCAACACCCTGGAGTAAATGAACAACACGAAGGCTTGAGAACCAACAACTTCACTGGCATTGCAATGCGAAATGGAAGTTGAATTCACTCACCTTGATGGCAGTGATGGCAAATGCGATTTTGCGTCTTCCGTCAATGTTCGTGTTGAGAACACGAAGGATGTGCTGGAACTTCTCTGGAATGACGAGCGACTACGAGAAAAGAGTCACCGTGTGCGACAAATACGGTTTAAAAGTCACAGCTTAATTTGACGCAAGTAGACGGAACTGTAATTTAGAAAGCTAGTGTTGCGAGGTAACGCTGATGTACAGCTAACGTTTGCTTAAGTTAGTAACTAGAAATATAGAAACATGCATATCTCTTGGTTTAAAGTAAACACAAACACAATTTTATCAAAAATCTGAATATTCAATATCTGAATAAACCTTCAAAATAATGTGGTAATGACAATGGCATTTTTTGGTAACGTTAAACTTAAACCGGCGCGCACTGAAACACGGCTTACTATAACGCACTTAAACGTTAACTCTATACTGCAACCCTTAAAATATCAATTTATATTCTTTCTATATGCATACAAAACACTTAATGTTGAATCAGTACTAACATAAACACAGAATTACGGACGATGTTACTAGATTTCATGGAAAATCTTGAGGATTTCATTTCATACTCACCATCTTGTTCGCTGGTTCCGCGCAAAGAGGAAGTGGTCACGATCTCGCGATGATTTGTCCACACACCATGCGAACTTTGACAGGAACCGATTCCGTCCCAATGTACATGTCCGATTGCAGGTTGAGGAAGATGCTATACAAATCAATACTTTATACTGATGAAGTTTAAACATCTAAAAACCCAGTTATTGATGTTTCGAACGTTTTAGCATATATTTTAGAGCAATTACTCTTTTGTAAATATATTTCTTATGATGTTACAGTGTGTCATTTTTGGCGGATGACTGGAGGGACGGAAATGCTGAACGGACCTGTAGTTTTTTTAACTACATACGCCATGGCGGAGGCGCTGATAGCTGGAGCTGTACATATAAACACACCCGCTGAGTCCATGAGCGATGCGATGGAGTATTTACAGGATAAGGTGATGACTTTCTTTTAAATTATAGCAGCATCTGTGATGTTTTTCACTGAGTATGTTTCACTTTGTTTTCACCCGTAACATTACTCTTAACTTAGCTCTGTCAACAGCATCAGAGCGGAATCGAACAACGTTAGAGATAACACAGACATGGCATGCTGTTGTATTTTTAATTATCTAACGTTACCATATTTATTATAATTTCTTTAAATGTTGTTTTACTGATCGCGACTGGTATTGGCTTATGCAGGTCTTTATTTCAGCCAACATATGAAGATTTTCAATGTCATATCCTGTGTAGATCATGTGACAGTGCACAGTGATGTGTAAGTTGGCTATTTGATGTGCTATTTACATCTGGAAGACGTATTTTAAAGAATGTTTCCTCATCTGCAATACCTCTATAGGACGTTTCCTGCAGATATCAAATAGATAGTTTAGAAGATGTCTCTAAGATGTAATGATTTAGAATGCATGTTAAACTGACATCTTATAAACGTCTATTTGACACCTGACAGGAAACGTCCTATAGATGCTTGCAGATGAGCAAACACTCTAAAAATATGTCTTCCAGATGTAAATAGCCTTGTGCTATCTGGGACATACCCCACACTTAAAAAGATGATTTGTAAATTTGAAAAATTATCCCCCGCATTGCTCAAATGGGCCTGCCTAATATTGGAAATTTTCTTTTGTTTAAAATATTTCTTTATATAAGTTGACTGGTTTTTAAAGCTCCGTACAGCCAGTCCCTCCCTGCTTGTGATATTCAGTAGAGCGGCAGTAGGGTTGAACACTTAGTGATCAATTTATTTGTTTTTGATCTGTTAATATTGTTCTCCTCCTCTCAGGTTAACGGTTTTTGAATCTGCATTAATTGCTTGGATTAGTAAGATCTACTGTTTAGTTATTATTGTCTCTCCTTGAAATGTGTTGGCAGAAGTCAGACTTTCGATGTGGTTCCTCCACTAAATTTGGGTGATCTGGACATCTACCACATATGAGTTCATTCTGGATGAGGTGGACCGTAAGTTCTGTGATTAAGTTTTTATCACTTAAGTAAGGGAAGTGCAGATAAATTAATTCACCATGTGTTAATAAGTTCCCTGTCATTTGTCCTTTTTTAGTTCACATTCAAGCTAATCTGGAGGATGATCTGGTGAAAGAGGCGCTCAAGACGGTGAGATAAAAGTTCAGCTGATGATGTGTGTGTGATCATCATTACATGTTAAATGTTTTTTTTTTTTTTTTTTTGTGGAACAGGGTGTGGATCTGCGGCAGTACTCCAAGCAGGTGGAGACCGAGTTGCAACGAATTGAACAAGCATCAATCAAAGACTGTATCCATACTGCTGTTTGTAATGGCTTCATATTAGTTTCGAAATCAAAAAAAAAAAAAAAAAAACTTGACTGTTAATTTGACTACTTTGTGAGATTCACTCTCATATTGATGCAATAACATGTAATGATTTTGCTTATATATTTTTGGGTAACACTTTAATTAAAGGTGGTATAGTTACACATTTCTACATGTACTTATTATAGTAATAACATTATATTATGCGTAGTTACAAGTAAAAACTCTAAACCTAACCGTAACTCTTTATTAGGTATGTAGTTAATTAAAGGTATAGTTCACACAAAAATGAAAATTAGGTCATTAATTACTCACCCCCATACTGTATTAACCCCGTAAGACCTTCGTTCATCTTCGGAACACAAATGAAGATATTTTTGATTAAATTTGAGAGGTGGATCACTGCTACATAGGCACCCTAAGGGATTGAAACTTGTACGGCCCAGAAAGTCATTGAAGAAAAGTTTTTTTTTTGTTTTTTTTTTTAACACAAAATGTATTATTTTCATCACTTGATAAACTTATAGTTGAGCCACTGTAGTCACATATTTAACCATTTTCTTCAATGACTTTCTGGGCCATTCAAGTTTCAATTCCTTAGGGTGCCTATGTGGTAGTGATCCACCTCTTAAATTTTATCAAAAATATCTTCATTTGTGTTCCGAAGATGAACAAAGGTCTTACGGGGTTGGTACAGCATGGGGTTGAGTAATTAATGACTTAATTTTCATTTTTGAGTTAACTAACCCTTTAATATAACTCTGTACTGACATAAATACTATCTTAAAATTAAGTGTAACCATATATATTTTTCTCCTCTGTTTTATCTGATACTCTTGTATCAATGCATAGGAAGCATGGTTTATGGTTCAGACTTTTTTAAAACAGTAATGAATATTAATAAAGAACCCTTAACAGTAGCACTTGTGTAGATATCAAAGAGAGTCAAGAATATTGCCTCTTTACACAACCAGATCACAGCCTGTGACTCAATACTGGAGGTGAGTGTATTTAGTGGACATTAGCACTTTAAGCTGTTGTGGTTTGCAAACTATCACCTGCAATTTCATATTGTGAAAATATATTTTACCATTCAAGAATCTAAAGTTTAAAGGGGGGTTGACTGCTTTTTTTCTTTGCATGATTGTGTTTATAGGGTGCAATATAACATGTATTCGTGGTTTTTCTTTTTTTTAAAGTAAAATTTTTCATAAACTTCACCTTTATTGTCAGCCGTGCTCTCCTCTGTCTTCGACGACCGGTTGACTTCCTGAGTCTATGAAACCACTCCCTTAGAAACAGGCAGTGGGCTCAGATTGGTTAGTTTGGCCCGGTGTGTTGTGATTGGCTAAACTGTCGCTCACGTTGTCCGGAAGTTTAATGCCCATTACCTTTACGGGCGAAACGTGCATGTCATGAGCTCCGGTCCAGATGTAAATATGTGTCGAACTGCAGTATCAGTTTGAGGCAGAATCAGGCCGAGAAAGCCGCGATAAGAGAGTCTGAACAGAACCACAACACCACACACGGCTCTTACTAAATGTTTCTTAACAGGGCTCTAGACTGCGACCAATTTTGTCGCACATGCGACTAAAATTTGTAAGGGTGCGACCAAAATTTTTCGAGGTCGCACCAGTGCACCTAACGTTCCCGCATGATCGCATCCGCTGACTCTCCCCAAATGAGCCTTTTGTTCTCCTTGCACGTATGGTAAATGCTCTGTGCTGTGTGATAAGAAATAAATTGCGACCTGAACACCAGAGAATCAGTAACGGCAATCAGCAGCAGAAGAAACAGACGACGAAGAAACTTTTAAAAATGTTGGCTACTTTTTAGGGCTAGCTAAAATATGTTCTCATATTCAAAAACTAATTCTCATTTTACAAACCCGTTGGGCTATGCTGTTTTCAGTTGATGAATGAATGGAAGATTGTAGCGCGCATCTTATCCAATAAATCGCAATAATCTTTGTGCTTTGTTAGTATTGAAATGAAACAAAGTCTCAGATTTCAAATTAGGTCCATTTTCTTACGGAATTCAAAAACATAAATAGTGTATTGACGCTGTGGCGTGAGATCGCTCTGGCTCAGCTCAAGTGAAGCAGCAGCGCAGAGCGCACGTGAGCTTCTCTTCCGCCTTAATAATACCAGTTACAGCGCGAAATAAACATGAACGAGCATCTGAAAGTGTATTAAAAGATAGAGTGCAACTTATCGAAATCCGTATCTTTCACATAGAATCACTCAATCTGTGATTCAACCGTGGAAAGACGTCAGTAAAAGGCGTGTAAACAATGTAATGTAACATCACATTTACCTCAGAAAAAAAAAAAATCCAGTGACCATAAACTCGTTAGCCAGCTAGAAAAATTATCTCTAGAGCAGCATTTTGCCAAATGTTGTTTGAAAAAGTTTTTATGCAGCCACCATTTAAATGTTTATATTTCATATAACATTATTATTATAAAAATAAATAAAAGTGTAATTTAAGTGTTTGTGTCCAAATCAGGTAATTTTTACCTTACAGCATTAGTAGCGATTTGTTTTCCTTGAGAAAATTTGCCATGTATTGTACCTGATAATAATCCAAAATAATCAATATTGAATCGAATTGTGAAATTGGTGTCAATACCCTGCCCTAACTTGAACAATGTAAAAACAGCACTTTAAATTTTGATTTTTTTTTAAAGATTTGTATTTTTATATACAGTATAATTGTGCTTCCAAAAAAAAAAAAACTACATCTTATTCTTTTTTTAAAAGCATTTACATAATATATATGAATATATGGAGCATGAGAAAAAGGTGACCTTGAAATTGTGGCGTTAAAGGTGACGCGATACGACAAAAATTTGAGTGCACCTAAATTTTGTGCTGGTGCACCTAAATAAAAAAGTTAGGCGCACCAGTGCAACCAAGGCAAAAAGTTAGTCTGGAGCCCTGCTTAATGATAATTTGCTACATTTTTTTAACTTTATAGACGTTTGTTTTACACAATAGCATCTGACTGGCAAAAATAGCAACTGACTGGCTACTAAATGTTAAACACAAACAGCGTTGGCATTAGTTTACGTTCTTGATAAAATCGAAAATAACGTCATAAAACATATATACATGAAAAATACATTTACAACATTAGTACTTATACAAAATTCAGGTCCATAATGTTTGTACGCGCTTGTCGTAGACACAAAATAGCATAACTAGTAGCCTATTGGCTATAAAGCCAGCGCTGGCATTTGAAAAAAAAATAAACACAAGGCTACGTCTGAAATTATACAAGCAAATACATTTAAAATGATTAAGTCCTAGCCTACTTACAGGTTGTGGCCCAGCAACGGCTGCCTCTGGTTTTAAAGTTGGAACTGCTTCATGTTTTAGGAACAGTTTCTTGTTGAATCCGGCATTGAACTCGTGGAGATTCTGGAAGCTGTCTCCGTAAAATGCGCAGCACAGAGAGCTAAATTACGATCGTCATTTTCAGGAACATAATCAAACATAAATTGTATCCATTGTTGACGAAGTACAGCGTCCGTGGGAAGCTCGAACACAGAAGACCTGACAGCTGTGTGAACACAACACATCTCGACGAGCCGCGAGAAATATGATCATGTCCTTTCCTGCATATGCCGGAGGGAGGGGTTGATGTAAATGTGTGGGTTAGTGACGTTTAAAACCCAGCTGTAGTCCCAATTGGAGTCGTTTTTGTAGGCAATATACTTCTTGATTTTTAAAAGATGATATCTCTGCTTACACTAAACTTTCAGCGCTGCAACTTGGCAGATACTGTTCATGCACCAACAGCAACATTACACACTATTTAAAATGAAAAAAGTGAAATCACAATCAACCCCCCCTTTAAAATAATAAAAACTATGATTATGAAGAAAATGGTTTAAAGATTGCATGGTTTGGTTGGTTGCATGGAATGGCATGGTTTAAAGATTAATTTTTGAATATATTATTATTTATCACTTGTATTCATATTTGTATTCATATTTTAATGTACTGTATTTACTCATAATATAAGTCCTGGAGAATGCTATTAAATGCTATTGCCTCAGATGCATTGAGGGGCCAAAAAAATCGACACACTTGAAATCAGTTTCCATCACCCTATGAAATTAGTTTACTAGCACAGTTTTCTTATTTTGTTGACATACATACATCTTAGGAAAACATGGGCCTTGAAATATCACAGTGTGTGTTTGTGTGTGTGCGCATGTCAGTTTTAATAGTATATTTTTGTAATAGTCCAGCAAAAACATGACTTGCTACTTGCTAATTCTATTCAGGTGCTATTTCATAAATCAGGGAAAGGGACATTCTCTTTCAAAACTTTTGATGTGGTTGTTGATTTGTTGTGTTGTCATATTAAAAATGACATGTGACTGCACATTTAGACCTGTAATTTGGACAGATGAATTTGAAGCTGCCTACATTTTCTTCTGTGTTCAGCTGTGGTGCTATTTGACCTGAATCTGCATCTGCTGTCTTTTCTGTCTAGCGTATGGAAGGCATGTTGAGCAGTTTTCAGAGCGACCTGTCATCCATCAGCAGTGAGATTCAGACTCTGCAGCAGCAGTCAGTCAGTATGAACATGAGGCTGAAAAACCGCCAGGCCGTCCGCAGTCAGCTCAGCCAGCTGGTTGACGAACTGGTCGTTCCCAGCACCATGATTTCGTAAGGATACGTATTGAGCATATTGTTCCAGGGAGATTTTGCTTTACCTTCTTAAATCACAGATTAAAGAACTATATGTGTGTTGCAGTGTGATTATAGACAGTCCTGTAACGGAGCAGGAGTTTTTGGAGCAGCTTCACGAGCTTAACAACAAGATCAATTTTGCTAAAGAGCTCAGCTTCAGAGAACCCTCGCCTGCTCTGATATACAGGATATCGTTGATCGCCTCAAAATTAAAGTGAGAGCAAATCAAAGATTGACTGGTATAACCCATTCTTGATATAAGAGATGCATGCAAAATTAATGTAATTCAGTTTTCTGTTGCTGAATGATTCTGTTTTGATTCTGTTCATAGGCCGTCTCAAAGATCCGTGAGTTCATCCTACAGAAGATCTACTCATTCAGAAAGCCCATGACCAACTACCAGATCCCTCAGAACACACTACTGAAGTATAGGTACAAAATGCACTCCTCACAATCAAATCATACTAATTTGCATGATAACATTACCTTAAAACGTGCACAAGGGTTATTCTCAGAAATTGTGTCCCAGTGAATTACTGCTAATTAAAGGTTCTCTAAGAGATGATTTTTTGTCACATACAGCAAACGTCTCCTCACTATCGGCTAGCTGCCTGTCCCCTAAACACACTGTAAAAAAACGCGGTCTCTGTAGACACCACAGGCTCCACAAACGGCAACAAAAACAATCATGTCTCACCCAGACCACGAAACCTAACAAACAGTGTTCCAGCCAATCACTGGCAAGAAGTATTTGAGGGTGGGTCTGGGGGGGTTAGTGCACGTGCACATGAAGGGGGTGTGTGTGTGTGAAGGAGAGAGAACTCAGAGAAGCATCAGAGGGAAGTTTGAAAAATGGCCGACATACGACCAAAGAGACGACGTTCTGATGAACAAATTAAAAAAGAAGAAGGAATCGGATAAAGAACGTGCGAAGTTCCGAATTTACATCGGTAAAGCTTTTGAACGATGGCGAGAACTCCGGCGGCAGAAGGGCTTCCAGTCCGACATTCAGGTTGCTCTGTTTTTGCTGGGCAGGTGGGTAACGTTAAATTATTTTTTTTTCTTCTAAATTGACGCTTATGTTCGCCAAACCCACACAATTCACGTTCACAATTATCAATTCAGGAAGCACGGAAGGGAGGGAGGAGGAGATGAGATGCGGAGGAGGGAGGGTCTAGCTAGCCTCCAATTTGTTTGAAAATATCCGAACGTCAACACCCAGGATCGCTCAGAGAACCTTTAACAATTAAATATTAAATAAAAATAAAATAAAAGGTTGTCATTGCAATATCAGCAAATTTGCATTTTGTCATCGCATTACATTTGAATTAATCTACAATATCACAGCAAATAAAAAAATAAAAAAAATAAATGAATGTGATGAGATTGTGTACATCAAAAACACAACTATATATTTAGTTGTCCTTACAAGCTAAATGTCTCAGGCCCTGTTTACACCAGGTATTGAAATGCATTTTGGTCGATCGAATCACAAGTAGACGAGGGAGACGCATATACCTAGTATTTAATCTCTGGAAATACAAAATTCTGTCCACTTTCAACCACTTTTGTCCTGATTTGGGTCCATGGGTGTTTTTTTTTATTTATTTTTTTTTTTTTTTTAATCTTTAGATCTAATTGACTAAATAAGTTGCACAATGCACAGTTTACATATGTACATGCCCAGAGATGATGGAAAAACATATGGAGGGCAGCAGTGGTTTTGCTCTGATAGCCACAAGACCTTGCCGAATGCTGTGAGTGTGTGTTAGAAATCAGGAATGGTGAGAGAACATTGTTCTCTCAGACAAAGTTCAAATCCCGTCTGACTAGCTCGCTTCCCATAGCGTTTACTGAATTAGGTCAGTTGGCGGAGAGTAGGTGGACATTCGACCACATGAACTTGCACTACGCAAGCGATCCGGTTGAATGTGTGTTCGACTACCTCTGGAAGTGGTTAAATGTGGACAGGATAAAAACGTTTTAGTCCCTGTTTATACCTGTATTTAGCATCGTTCACATGTGATCCAATCAAGGATCGAACCAAAACGATCTTAATACCAGGGGAAAACAGGGCCTCATTTACTGAACTGCAGGTTTTCATAGGTTGTGTCGTGTCGGTTAAGATGCATATGTATAAGGCTGGAAGCTTACGCTGCTATTTGGAACCAATAATTAGAGCAAAGCGCAGTTGAAGGATGACGTGCATAATTCAGTTATTTATCTGACTCCAATAAAGTTGTTGTTATTCTTTAACCCCTTATTCTTTAAAGGTAAAGGCCTTTCTTAGAACTAATAGGAAAACAGGATTAAACTTGAACGTTTAGATAATGAAAGTTATAATCACTTTAGCTTTTTATTATTATCAGTGATAAAAGGAAACATTCTTAACGCATTTAAAGCAGGCTAAGTTATTTATTACATTACATGTTCAAGTATACAGACAGTAGAATGGAACAACATACTGTACTGAAAACTTAGTTTTAACAAATAATAGTTGTAACAAATTTTACGGTAACCTTAAAAGCCTTTCTTATAGTATGAGGTTACGCACTGGTGTGCGATAGTGACAGGGTTAAAGCCTTTCACCTAGAATCAACAGTTATCTTTCCTTCTTATATCCTGAGAAAAGCATTGTTAAAGATGACTGAAATACTAACATTGAAAACAACCGACAGGAAACCAAAAGATGAGGCAAATGGGTGGTGATCAAGAGGGGAGAAGAACATTAACATAATTACTCTCCTCAATGCATGTTTAAGCAATAGTACCTAGATTATACATTAGCATACTTTAATATCACTTTTAAGTTCACCACCATTCAGTTCAGTTTATATGTTTTCAGATGGGACCAAACATGACATAATTACATGTTAGAACACACTAGTAAATAAACAGTATGTAGTTGAAAGCATATGTCCTGTGAAGCAAATGGTACAGATTCTGTCATTAGCACTGTCATTGAGGTGCAAATGACTCGAAACCATCCTGTGCCTAGAGTGTCCCAACAGTCCTCAATCAGCATATTGATGAATCCCTTGCACTAGATTCGCATTAAGCATACTGTGATGGTAAAGGCCATTGTGCCACATTTAATTCACATGCAAACCTTTAAAAGGATTTCTGAAGTACCAGGGCAGTAAAGAGTTATATTTACCCATATTCACTTAGCTCTACACATATTTGTCTGCATACAAGAATTATTGTCATATATGATATATTTTAATATATTCAATAAAAGCAAAAACATTCTTCAAAGGATGCAGAATTGGTCTTTGTCCCTGCAATTTCTTATTCTGCCTTATTATGCTGTGACATTATTTCTTTAAAACAAAGGTTTGTTTCTGACTTCAATGAGAAATTATCATTATTAATATTATTATTTATATTATACAGAGAATTCAAACAGTGGTACAATAAAAAATAAAAACTCTTGTTAGATGTTTTTAATCCTGTAATGGTAAACCCCAAATGATCTTCTTTAAAATATCTTGAAAGAGAAAGGTCATGGTTTATTAATTAATTCTTAATAATCATAGCTCATATTTGTTGACCACTTATCTAAAAAAATTTGGCTCACACATGATAAGGGGCATGATAAGTAGGCGAGTAGTTGCGGCCCTGGTACTTTCAGGCAAAGCCTTTCACAAATAAATAATATTAACAAAAAATAAATAAATAAAAAATACTGCCATTTCCTGAGACTGACCTACAGTAAACACCATAACAGAAATAAACAATATCTAGAAACAATAATAAATTACAGTCTGTTTAAGATATCTCCACTTTTAACTATGGCCCTTCCTTATTTCTGTTGAGTGAGAAGCATAATACTGAGTATGGATGTTTTTCTGGTCATCTACAGATTTTTCTATCAGTTCCTGTTAGCCAATGAGAGGACAGTTGCAAAGGAGATCCGGGACGAGTATGTGGACACCATGAGTAAAATCTACTTCAGTTACTTCAAGTCATACAGCAGCAGACTACTGAAAGTCCAGGTGACAGACATGGAAGTACACTACAGTTCACAGTCTTAAAGGGGTCATGAACTGGCTTTTTAATTTTTATTATATTGTTGTCTGAGGTCAACTTATGAAAATTTTCAAAAACATCAAAATGAATAAGTAATAGGCTATTTTCTACCCTAGTTTTGAGCCTAGCTGAAAAACGCTCGGTTTTATGGGCGTCTCGCACTGAAGACTTGGAAATAAAACACCCACTGTTGTGAGTGGATAACAGTTTTGCATATTATAATGAGTTTCAACTGACCCGTCAATGCACTTGGGGAAATTGTTTTGAAAACGTCCAAATTTTGTAAAATGGCAACCGGAATGATTTGCCCATACATGTTTGACCCAGAGTCCGTGTGTTGCACCATTCCTGTCAGATCCAATATAGAAGGCACAGCACCGTTCTTTAATCTTAATCGGTCTGCAAATCCAGTCTTGTTTACAAAACAATCCTCAGTGAAATGAAGCGAACAGACGGACAATCTTTTACCTCATCAGCTGGAATGTCATTAAAAATAAAGTTTATCCATGCAGTCCTATTGGAATCCAGAGGAAGCATATGCAGCGGCTGTCTTCTTCCACAACCAGGCATTGCACAATATTTTGTATTGCTTGGTGTATGCGTGTAATGCGCGAATCGGTGGGCGGGGCTAAACCGGCCATGTTGAAGTAGGCGTTGATCTTTTTCTGCAGGGGTGGTGTTTTATCCTCTTTGACGTCATAGTTCCCCACTTTGAAAAATGTTCCGTTCTGAAACTTACAGTATATTCTTATAATATGATGACCTCTTAAGGTGGGCGTACACGGTGCGTTTTTTGCTGTTTAATGACCTCGCAGATGATTTTTTTTCTATCGGGAGAAATCTATAGTGGAAATCGGTTGTGCTCGCATGTTGCGGCTCGTGCCGCGTGCTAGGAATATACGAGTTAAGCCGAGAGCCTCTTGATCTCACGATAATTTTTAAACCTGTCTAAAAAGTTTGGGAGCTGTTGGCTTGAATTTGTGAGGTTTGTGCATTTGAATGAGCCGATTTGTCGATTTATCTGAATTTGACCAATCAGGAGCTGAAGCAATCCACAGAGGAAAGGACGAAAATGCCAGTGCCACAGCGAATTTGGAGTATTGAAAGGGAATCCTACCACTTTATTATGATTTTAGTATCATAATGATTAATAAATGCATGCACAATTATCAGTGAACTTGATAAACGCTGCAGATATGTCAAACACATGCCTTTCAACTTGTGTGCAAAATTGAATGAATGTGCAGCAATTTGTACAAATAGAGTCTGCATATTTGTTGCCATAATAAGCGCATTTAGTTTCATATTTATTATGTTTTTTTCCCTATAAAAAGTAGCCTAGATTATATACGCAATATATTGGGAGACATGGCCAGACATGATTTTGACATTCATTACATCTTGGTTTGTAGAAAGCCTTTCTTTAAAGTGAATTTCGTTTTTGTATAAATTGCATCTTTATTTTAATAAAATTTTCATCAACCAATTCCCTGGATTTAATTAATAAGAAGCAAATATAGCTGGATTTACAAATGCATCTTGATTGTTGCACGCGCACATATGTCGAAATAACGACATAACTGTCGAATTGTCCTGGTTGAAGACTGTTAATAAAAAGAGATCATTGTCACCAATTAGGTGAACACTGATACCCAGTCTTAGAAATCAGATTTTTTATCAGGGTTTTGGACGCGGAACTTCATGCGATTTCTTCGGAATTCAGCAGGTGGTAAAATCGTGTCTTATATCACTGCCTCCGTACGATTTTCAGATAAGTTAACTCGTAAAGTGTGCGTGGACGTACAATCTTCCGACCATCAGAATTCGCACCGTGTACGCCCGCCTTTAGATGTCAAAAGCTCAAGGAAAATTTGATTTCTCAGTTCTTCACCCTTTAAAGAGCAAGAGCTTTCCAAAACCGCAACCTTTGATCAGATTGGCCGATTTTACGTAATTTCCGGGAGTCAACACATACCGGTTTATAGCTCATAGAGAGAAGAGAAAAGTTGGTTGGACTCAGCAAATTCCACTACAATGAGAACTTTTGACGTCACTATTTTTGTGAGACGTTAGAAGTTTTGATTGAGACGATTAGTAACAAGTAAACAAGATTTCCTCATACATGCATGTATAATCAGCTGTAGTGTCTGATTTAACAACTACTTACCACTAAAGCTCATGTAAAAAAGCAAATTATGACTTGTCACTGCTTAAACAATCACTTGCTGTCTAACTGGGTGGTTTTGGGCCAAAATAAGCTTCATCTACTTCTAGAAGATTGACTACTTGAAAATACAACACCACTAATCCACTCTAATGTTTAGTTTTGGTCATTTTAGCCTTTCTATTTATGTGAAAATACACACTATATATTAACAGCTTTATGTATTTTGAAGATTTTATCACATTTAGATATTTAAATTAATATAAATAAATAAATAAACTCCTTTAATGTGGAGCAAGAGATTCAGACTTTATTGCTTCAGATATATCACCGTCACTTTACTCACCACTGATTGGTCCAGTTTTGGTTTGCAATATCTTACCTAGTATAAGATCTGCTCTGGAGTAGTTTATCCATGTCAGCAGCAAGTTATGTCAAAGAACAACACCAAAACCAATCCACCTTCTTGAGCTTCTTGAGTTTTCTCAAACTAAACTCAAATTTACCACTAAAACTGGATTCATGGAACAGGCCACTGTTCAAAAGATCACTGCAGAGCACCAATACCAAAGCCATTGTTAACCTTAGTTGTTATGATAAGTTACAGTTAAAACTATAATATACAGTATAAAAGCGAAGACACACTCAATGTTGTGCTATATTGTGTTTGGCATGATCCTAATCTTTGTTTCTAAAACATATGTCTCAATTTATCTTGTGTTTGTTGTTTCTCTCTCCCTTTGCCAGTATGAAGACGTTGCAGACAAGGATGATCTGATGGGAGAAGAGGATACAGCCAAAAAAGATATCCTTTAAATTGATATCTAATCACAATCACATAATATTAGGATGCCAAATTACATAATTCAACAAACATGCTTGCTTTTGAGTTTGGTAGAGAAAGGCATTTGTTTTTTGTACCATTGTAATGTGGTTGATTTCTTTAACTTCTTTGCAGGTTTTTTCTCCAAGCCTTCTCTCAAGAGTAGGAACACTATTTTTACTCTTGGCCAGAGGGGGGAAGTACTGAACCCTACAGAGCTGGAGGGGCCCATACTCATCCCACACACTGCTCAGAGAGGAGAGTCCAGAGTGAGACACTATTACTTTATACCACATTACAGTTAATGCTACCAATTCTTGATTTCAACAAATCTATCCTTAAGAATTAAACTTTAGCAAACTCTTCCAGCATTGTCTGTGCTATGGGCATGAATAATATTTCAGATTATTGTTCACTGTTACTTTTCTTAGTTATAAGACATAAGTGTTGTGACATACCGTTATTGACGAAAATCATGGTACTTTAAAATATTAGTATCACGATAATTAGGGATGTCACAATATACCGGTATTGGCGATAACTGTAATATTTAAAATGAGTAGTACACATATGAAAATAGATGACGTAAATAATCCAGTGCCAGTATCTGGTTGACATCCTAACGTACAGTAGGTGGCGGTATTGCACATTAATGCTGGTTGCCACCTGTCATAAAACACAAGCAGACAAGCATGATGCACTGTGAACAGCTGCTGTAAAAGCTTGTCGTTAGATATGACAGACGAAATACTCTACCGCCACTCCAAGAAAGTTAGCTTGCCAGCGTGGCTCAAGTTTTTTGGATTCTGTGAAAGTGACTCGTCAATCTCCCCAGTCTGCAGGACTTGCAGATCAACAGGAAGTGCAAAAGGTGCAAAATCACCAACCTGTTCACCCACCTCTGCCTCTCTTATTTTGTAGATTTGGCCACTGTACAGAGAGTAAGTTGCAATTATTTAGCTATTCCTGAAATCGGAAATGTTACATTTACCTGTTAACTGCTGACCCCTTTCTGTGTTTTATTATAGTTTCATCCCTCCTGGCTTGTTAGTCCAATTGTGTGCTCATTTGGATAAAAACCTATGGGCTATTGTATGTTTACTTCAAATATCTTTAGAGAGCAGTTTCTATTTTTACCCAAAATAGGATGTGTTCACACAGATGTTCCATAAAAGCTTTATGATTCCTGTTCACACGGATCCGCGGAAACTAAAAATGCTGTATTACGGTATGCTTGCCAGACAAGTAATTGGCGATCTTACTTTGTAAAGAAAGTGTATGAGCCTTTGCACGTACGGATTCAAACACGCATGCCTATAGACTAAACACGTAATACACGTGCATGCTGGAACCATTAGAGCCGTTTTACAGATTTACATATTTGAAGTTTACACAGAGATGATAACGGTATTGTTTTCAAAGCTCAGTTCCAAACACTTGCTCTTTGAAACCTATTTGGGCAGCCTAAATGAGCGACATCAATGCAGTTTTCTGTTTTCAGTTGAAAATGGTGTTGTGCAAGCAACACCTTAAGTTAATAAGTTAGTAACTTATGATTTTACAACATAAATGAATCAATTAAAACTTACTTAAGCTGGACAATGACTTTCTCCTTGAGCTGCAATACAACCAAAACAAACTTTACTGCATTAATTAGGGGCCAAGCACCGAAGGTGCGGAGGCACCTATTGTATCTGTTCCGGTTCTTATTATTAGGGGCCAAGCACCGAAAGGTGCGAGGCACCTATTGTATCTGTTTCCTTCTTCTTCTTCTTCTTCTTCTTCTTCTTCCGTTTCCGCCATGGGCGTCTCTGGCAGCCCATAGA